>JARYGA010038687.1:0-66744 GCA_030545235.1 Helianthus tuberosus
ATAATTTATACGCGAAACATGCGAATGTAAACTGATTACGTATACATGAATACCATAGGTTTTGACTGATTAAGTGTGAACAAATATCTAGTCATACCGAGCAAACCAAGGTGAGTTCACTTCTCTCAAAACAAGCATGCGTCCGGTGGGGATAATCAAACTGGCAAAACTTGTAAACGGATTTTCGTAAACCCATATCCTTGTAGGGGATATGAGGCGGTTTTCAAATACCCATATCCTTGTAAGGGATGTGAGGCGGATTTCACAAACGCATATCCTTGCAGGGGATATGCAACGGTTTTCAGTAAATGTTGGTGTTGAATAATACACTCACTTTCTATCACTTGAGTACCATCATACTACCGGGTTAGTTGCTTGTAGGGCAACAGGTTTATTAGTTGATAGCGCTATTAGGTTTGGCACCCTCACGACATACCTGGAGAGGACGGGCGTGAACTACTAACTTTAAATCATGACCAATGTTTGATAGAACATTAGAGAAGGGCACAAAGGGTCGTCTGTGGTATCGAGTTATTATCAACGTAACATATCATAAGTCACTACTTGGTATTAAAAGGTTAAAACAAACTGTGAACTCACCAGCGTTGTCTGATACACTTTTCTGCATGCTTAAAGGTCCCTAGGTTCATGGATTGGTATTTGCTATCTGGGAGTGCTGGAGCGGTCATGGATCGTAGCTCTTGGTTACAAGTTTAATGATTATTGCACACTTGTTTTGAAACACTTGATTAACTATTTACATTATGCTTCCGCTGAACGTATTTGTTTTAGATTGTGTTGGGATTTACTTTATGAAACAAATGGAAACTTTTATTTAATACTATGTTATGGTTCAATGTGATTGGTGGCTGGATCCTGGTACGTCACACGTCCCGCGGTGTTTCCGCATGTGGTATTTTGGGGGTGTGACAAGTTACCTGGATTACGGCCAGAGAGAGAGGTTGAATTCAGAATTCACCTAATACCAGGGACAACACCGATTGGCTAGGCACCTTAATGTTTAGCACCAGTGAAGATGCAAGAACTGAAGAAACAGTTGGACGAACTTCTGGAGAAAGGTTTCATACAACCTAGTTCATCACCATGGGGAGCACCAATCTTGTTTTTCAAGAAGAAGGATGGATCAATGCGTATGTGCATTGATTACCGAGAATTGAACAAAGTTATGATTAAAAATCGGTACCTACTACCGAGAATCGATGATCTGTTTGATCAACTTCAAGGAGCTTGATTCTTTTCTAAGATCAATTTACGCTCAGGATATCATTAACTGAAAGTACAGGAAGAGGACATTACTAAAACTGCTTTCAGAACAAGGTACGGTCATTATGAATTTACAGTCATACCATTTGGTTTAACCAATGCCCCAACCGCATTTATGGACATGATGAACAAAATATGTAAACCATATCTGGATAAATTCATAATTGTCTTTATAGATGATATTCTTATTTACTCTAAGAGCAAAGAAGATCATGCAGAGCATTTCTTTATATTTCTGAATTTGCTGAGGAAAGAAAAGTTTTACGCTAAATTTTCAAAATGCGAATTTTGGTTAAAGGAAGTGCAATTCCTTGGACATCTGGTTAATCATGAAGGAATTCATGTAGTTCCCACAAAAATTGAGGCAATCACTAAGTGGAAAGTCCCTGAGTCACCGACGGAGGTGAGAAGTTTTCTTGGACTAGCAAGTTATTATAGACGTTTTATTCAGGATTTTTCTAGAATAGTCATTCCCTTAACCAAATTGACCTGCAAATCAGTTAAGTTTGAATGGGACCAAAATAGGAGGAAGCTTTTAGGGTTCTAAAACGAAAGTTAACCAATGCACCCACGTTACAAGAAGGAACTAAAGACTCGGTAGTCTATTATGACGCTTCTAAGTTAGGTTATGGATGTGTGTTGATGCAACGTCAAAAGGTTATAGCCTATGCCTCTAGAAAACTTAAGAATCATGAAGAGAATTATACAACCCATGATCTAGAGTTAGGAGCCAAAAAATTTTCCCTTAAAATTTGGAGACACTATTTTTTTTGGGCAAAAGGAATTAAATATGAGACAGAGACGCTGGATGGAGATTCTCGGTGAATATGATTGTGATATCTAGTATCTTGCAGGAAAGGCTAATGTAGTAGCTGATGCTTTAAGTCGAAAGTATCATGAAAAGTCAAGACGAGTACGTTTTCTTAAGTTAAATCTGCAGATAGATTTAAAAGAGCAATTTAGAAAAATACAGGAAACAGTAATCAAGGACGATACTGAAAGACTAAAAGGAATGATTAAGGAATTAGAACAAGGAACAGATGGAATTTGGAGATTACATAAGAAAAGAATCTGGATACCCAAACAAGGAAACTTACGCCACCGAATTTTTGAAGAAGCCCATAAGTCTAAGTATACAATACATCCTGGTAATGATAAAATGTATCAAGACTTAAGAAAGAATTTATGGTGGATAGGAATGAAAAATGATATAGCAATCTATGTTGCTAAGTGTCTAACCAGTTCACATGTTAAAGTTGAACATCAGAAACCCTCAGGTTTATTGCAGCAACTCGAAATTCCTATATGGAAAGGAAATTGATAACAATGGACTTTGTTACTAAATTACCCAAGACACAAAAAGGTAATGATACAATCTGGGTGATTGTAGACAGATTAACCAAATCTGCTCGTTTCTTACCTATGAAGTAAACTTTCAGTATGGACCAATTAGCCAAGTTATATGTAAATGAAATAGTTTCATTACATGAAATTCCTTTTTCCATTGTTTCTGATAGAGATAGCCGTTTTACTTCTCATTTTTGGACAAGTTTCCAAAAAGCAATGGGAACTAAGTTAAAGTTAAGCACAACTTATCATCCTCAAACGGACGGACAAAGAGAAAGGACAAGTAAGAAAATGGAGGATATGCTTAGAGCTTGTGTAATTGATTTCGGAGGAAATTGGGACGATCATTTACCATTAATAGAATTTTCTTATAATAACAGCTATCATATCAGTATCAATGCTGCACCATTCGAAGCACTTTATAGACGAAAATGCTAAACTCCCTTCTGTTGGGCAAAAATTGGAGAAAAGCAACTATCTGGACCAGAGATAGTACAAGAAACAACGGATAAGATTTTTCAAGTCAAGGAAAGTCTCAAAGCTGCACGAGATTGTCAAAAGATTTATGCTGATAACAGACGAAAACCGTTGGAATTTCAAGTAGGAGATAAGGTATTATTAAAAGTTTCTCCATGGAAAGGAGTGGTCAGATTCATAAAAAGGGGAAAGCTAAGCCCCAGGTATGTTTGATCTTTTAAGATTGTTAGAAGAATAGAACCAGTTGCTTACCAGCTACAACTGCCAGAGGAAATGGCAGGAATACATGATGTATTTCATGTATGTAATCTCAGGAAGTGCTTAGCAGACGAATCATTAGTAATATATCTTAAGGACATAGAGGTAAATGAGAAACTTAAGTTTGTAGAGAAACCATTGCTGATTGAAGATAGAAAAAACAAGAATCTCAAACACAAGAGATTAGTTCTGGTCAAATTGGGAGCTTGAGTCAGAGATGCAAGGGAAATATCCATACCTTTTCTAGTAGACCTCAAGGACGAGATCTAAAACAAGGTGGGGAGGATATAACAGCCCTCCTAAAACCCTTAACATGCTCTAAACTGCCTATAATATACCACGTATACGAAAAACAAGCTTAAAATACCTTTATAATTATAAAAAGCAAAGAAAAATAAATACCTGAAGCTCTCACGGGTGCGACTCGGTCAAGCAGGTCTGTCGCAGGCCGCGACAACGTATCACCAGGTGACACCCTGATCCGCCACGTATCCCTTACGTGTTGAAGCAAGATAGGTGAGTCGTCAAGGCTAGGGCCTATCCTAATAGCCTCGCGGGCCGCGATAGAGGAACAAGGGGCTTCGCGGGGCGCGAGCCGCCCTTCGATCAGCCCTGTAATTAGAGGTGATCGACCTCCGTTGAAATTCGTTCAATTATTTTCTCTCTGTCCCTATTATAACAAAGTATTTCTCGATAATATACCCCTAAAAAGAAAAGCTCTGCCTCGTTGTAAGTGTTATAACCCCTGGTTACGTATTGGTTACTCTACCCCATTGATCTAGGGCTCTGTAACGCATGTCAAGGCTCTGCCTGACTCAGTTTGTTAGAGTTCTATCTCGGTGGTATGGCTAATGTAAATTGGGTTATCTTACTAACATGTGTGCATTGTTTAATTTCGATAGATTATAACCAGAAAGTCACCAGGAAGCAGTAGTATTTTCTAAGTCTGTAAAGTGAGTCAATCTCTTTTTCTAACAAATTGTTTTACCAAAACCTCAATTGTTTTAAATTATGATAACAGTGATTGGGTCTATGTATTCTACAATTACTCTCGGTATGTTGGGGTGTTGTATACATTACTTGTAACTATATTGTGAATAGCAGCATGACCACAAGTCAGGATTAATAGTACCGTGGGTGGTAATTGGGTAGATATAAACATTGTAATCGCTCTCAATACTATAAAATTATAAAAGCTTGTTTTGATTAAATTGGGATGTACTCGCCAGTATTTCTTACTGATAAAATATTTTTAAAACACATTTCCGGTAACTTAATGTGAAGCTAATAGAAGCCAGCGGGAGCACACTGAAGGCTTAGAAAAGTGGCTATAAAAGTTACCTAAATAAACAGAAGTTTTATTTCAATAAATTAGGGTTTATCCCTATGAACGTATTTTAATGGAAACTTGGATTTTATTCCATGTATCTATTAATTATAAAACTGTGGTGTTTAAACTCTAATCAACTATTTCCTAACTACGGTCCTGATGTTTAAAATTCTGCTGCCAAATTAATAAACACTGATACCACCGGCTCTGTGCATCTCGCGGCCGCCCGCCCCTCGGGGCAAAGGGTCGGGGGTTGTGACACAATTGCTGCAACCAAAGGTCTGCTAATAGCTAAAGTCTGGTGATTCACAAAGTCTGCTGATTTAGAAGATCTGCCAAAGTAAACCGCTGATGAAGACTAAAGTCTGCTGAGTGCAACGGTCTGACCACCCTTTAATTGAAGAAGACAAAGTCTGATGAAGAAGGTTTGCTGAGGCTCAACAGAGGATAAGGCTTATCAGATATTGAATCAACAGATGATGTATATTAGTGTTTTGAATGTAACAGTGTATTAGCTATAGCAGATGTTAGAGGTTGTTAGAATTGTGAAATGTCACTGTCTAGGTGACGTCGGCATAGAGTCCTTAGAGGTTTGCATTGTACTATAAACAAAACAGTTCATGTACTGTTTTATTTATCACTTCATCACCTGACGTTTTGTACAAGCAAATAAAGTGATCTTAGGCTGAGGGGGAGCTTGTAATTCATGCATACGTGAATCATTGTAATTTCAATCTCTCATTGCTTGTGATTTAAAGCTTATCTTCATTCCGCATTATTTCCATCTTTGTTATCATCTTACATCTTTCATCTTAAACATTCACAAAAAATTCAAACTCAGATCCTAACAATTGGTATCAGAGCTTTGGTCAATCAAATCTGATTTAACAATCAGTTTGATATAAAAGATCAACTCATTTCACTGATATCGTTTGTTCGTAGGAAGTTAAAAAACAGAGTCAAAAGTTTATTCACGTTCAAAGTAGTTTAAGCAATATCTTTGTAAAACAACCAAAATTTCTCAAAACACACAAGATCCTCATAACACTTGCACCGTGTATAAACCACCTATGCTTGTCAGATATGTGTATAACATCTGGCGACGTAGGATGGGTCATGTACTTGCACAACAAAAAATCGGACGCTGGAAATCGGTTATATTCAGACCACATGTTCCAATGGTACCGAGTGTAGAAGATCCCAAGGTCTAAGTACCTAGGAAACTTGAAAATTACTCCGAGCAGGATTTTTAGAAAATCGAGTTTGATGCTAAAGCAATCAGTATAGTTGCTACAGCAATACACAATGATATCTATGCTGGTCTGTTACATTATAACAGTGCAAAGGAGTTATGGGATGCAAAGGAGAAGTTGTTAGAAATAACTAATTTGATACCCTTAAAAACGAGTTACGGACGATCCGAATGATCGGACACAAATTATGGTCAAATCGGACGACGGACGAAACCATAAACTTAACGCCAATCCGAGGAGTTACTACGACGCTTAGGCGATCTTTCGACGTAAATACATATAAATCACCGACACCAATATCCAGATGTTTTGAACTTATAAAAATTACTAGATATTTTACAAATGGGCTTAATTTACAAATGGGTATATTTTACAAATGGGCTTAATTTACAAATGGGTATATTTTACAAATGGGCATAATTTACAAATGGGCTTATATTACAAATGGGCCTATATTTCACAAATAGGCTTATATTACAAATGGACCTACATTTCACAAATGGGCTTATCTTCCTAATTGGGCTTAACATAAATACATGGGCTAAGCCTAGTATCAAAACTCATGGGCTAAGCCCAATACCAAACATATGGACCAAGGTCCAATAACAGTAAGCCCAATACTATTTAGGCCCAATGCTATTTAGGCCCAATACTATTTAGGCCAAATACTATTTAGGCCTAATACGATTTAGGCCCAATAAAATTTGGGCCCAATAACATAAATTATTGGGCTAGGCGCAATAACATTAAGACATGGGCTCGGCCCAATGACATGAAAACATGGGCTCGGCCCAATGACACAATTAGTGAAAATACAATTATACAATTTATTCATATAAGACATAAAATCAAGAGGACAAGATCCGATGATACAACTCACAAGATACAAGATTACATATATATATATATATATTTGGTGAAATATATATATAACAGTTTAACAATTCGTACATCTAATACACAGTTCAACGAATAACAAATACAAACAAGTCTTAATACATATTCAAGATAGAAGACTTATACATGAGCCAATACAAAGACCGAAGTGTCTAACAAATCTAGAACCTTTGTAGGTCGTGATACAATTCAAGACAACTGCAAGCATAAAATAGGGGAACTAGAACCTTTGTAGGTCGTGAGAAAACCAGCTACTGTCCAAAACAACAGCTCTGGGCAACATTTACGGACCGCAAATGGTCCTGGTATACTGTCCATATACAGTGGGCAAGGGCAGAACTTTCCACATTTGGCAGGTTTGGCCCCTGGACTTGTTTCGTTGCGTTTTTTCACTTCTAACACTCGTTAACCTAATTTTTAGGTTCTATATGGATGTTAAGGGATATTTAACTTGAATTATGCCCAAATATTTTGTGGATGTCGGTTCGTTCGGTTGGGTTTTTCGCTTAATTACGACAAACACTTTAATGAACACGAAAACGACCGAAATTGCGCAACGAATGATATTTTTGCATTCTTATCAACAAAATACAAGATTTTAATGATTACAAAAATTTTTGGATGTGTAAAATATTTTTGATTAAAAGTGTTGCGTTATAATCCCTTTATACTACTCAAACGGGTGAGGGTATTTGGCTTTGATGTAAATACCCGGGCCTGTGTCGAGAGTTCCAACGTACATTTACTAATTTGATACGACTCCTCCGTGTTTTCTGGACCTTCCAGTCCATGACCTCAACAGGTTCTTTAATGAATTGGAGTTTGTCATTAGTATGAATCTCATCCACAGGGATGATAACTGTTTCTTGTGTTGAACTCTTTTTAAGATTCGACACATAAAACGTGTCGTGCACACTACTAAGTTTGTCTGGAAATTTCAGCCTGTAGGCATCGGTGCCAATCTTTTTCAAGATTTCAAATGGTCCAATGTTATCGTGGGTTAAGCTTTCCACGCTTACCAAACCTCGATACGCCCTTCCAAGGCGAGACTTTCAACAAGACTTTTTCTCCAACCTCTAAAGATAATGGCTTCCACCTCTTGTCTGCGTAGCCCTTTTGTCGATCGCGAGCCGCCTTGATACGGTCTCTGATCTGAAAAGTTTTATCCGTAGTCTCTTGGACTAATTCCGGACCAATTAACTGTTTATCGCCAGTTTCCGCCTATAATAGGGGAAAGCGACACTATCGACCATAAAGAGCTTCAAACGGTGCAGCCTGTATACTAGTATGGTAGATGTTATTGTAGGAAAACTCAACTAAAGGTAGATGACTATCCCAATTGCCACCTAAATCCATAACACACGCATGAAGCATATCTTCAAGTGTTTGGATTATCTGTTCACTCTGGCCGTCAGTTTGTGGATGAAAGGCCGTACATAGATTCAAATGAGATCCAAAGGGCTGTTGAAAGGATTTCCAAATTCTTGAAACAAAACGACCATCTTGGTTAGAGATGATTGAAATAGGTACTCCATGACGAGCTAGTATTTCCTTGAGATAGGGTTCCGCTAGTTTCCCTGTACTATCCTCCTCTCGAATCGGTATGAAGTGTGCGAACTTTGTTAGTCTATCGATGATTACCCAATCATGTCATGACCGCATGAGGTCCTGGGTAACTTCGTAATGAAGTCCATCGATATTTGTTCCCATTTCCAAACGGGAATCTCGGGTTGTTGTAACAATTCCAAGGGATTTTACTATTCAACCTTGACTTTCACGCAAGTCAAGCATTCTCCGACATAAGTCGCGATATCACTTTTGAGGTTAGGCCACCAATAGTATTCTTTCAATACTTAGGCCTATGTGCTTCCTCAAAATATCATCTCGAAGGCCGCCAAAGAATGGAACCCAATTTCGACCCATAAGGTATAAAGTTCCATCTTCTTTCGGCACTAATTGTTCCTTCATACCTCGAAGTGTTTCTGCTTGAATATGCTCTTCCTTGAGCGCTTGTGAATCATCTTCTCTAATGCTTGAACTCTCAGTGTTCTAACTCACTCCTTGCGGCTCAAGGCGTCAGCTACAACGTTCGCCTTGCCCGGATGGTACTTTATTTCACAATCTTAGCCGTTCAACAATTCAACCCAACATCATTGATGCATATTTAATTCTTTTTGGTTGAATATGTGTTGAAGACTTTTATAATCCGTAAAAACAATGCATTGAGTACCATATAAATAATGTCGCCATAATTTTTAAAGAAAATACCACCGCGCCTAACTCAAGGTCGAGAGTGGTATAGTTCTTCTCGTGACCTTTTTAATTGGCGCGTCGTGTACATGATAACTTTTTCACGTTGCACGAGTACGCAACCCAATCCTTGATGCGAAGCATCATAGTTTACAACAAAGTCATCAGTATCGTCGGATAATGATAAGATTGTAAAATGCTATGCAACAATCTTAAGAATAAGTTGTAATGCTATATCTTGTTTTTTGATTAGGGAGAATTTATTGTCTTTATGGGTGAGGGAGGTTAGCAATTGAGTAATTAAAAAAAAAATCTCAATAGATCTCCGACGATATCCCGCTAATCCCAAAAAAATTGTCGGACTCCAGTTGGAGTCTTGGGCACTTCCCAATTCTCATTTGCTTCAATCTTAGCTGGGTCTACTTGAATGCCTTTCTCGTTCACTACATGCCTGAGAAATTGTACCTCGTGAATACAAAATCCGCACTTGGAAAATTTCGCGTATAGTTTCCCCTTCTTTAATAGCTCCAAAATGGTTCTCAAATGTTGTTCGTGTTCATCAGTGAATCGTGAGTATATTAATATGTCGTTAATAAATACTATGATGAATTTGTCGAGATACGGCTTGCACACGCGATTCATTAATTCCATGATGACCGCTAGTGCGTTCGTTAAACCAAAAAGGCATAACGAGAAACTCGTAATAACTATAACGAGTTTTAAAAGTCGTTTTCGGTATGCTTTCCTCTTGAATTCGTAACTGATGATACTCCGATCGTAAATCTATCTTGGAGTGGAAGCTAGAATCTTTATTAAACCATTTGAGTAAGTTGGAAATTTATTTGTAACATGGTTAAGAAATATGAATTTTCGTTCATCGAAATGTTGTGCATTTTTTCAAATCTTGCATGTCTTTTCACCCCCAAAACCTTTATAAAGATGTATAATGGTAAAGAGTGGGGGCTATGTGTCACACCCCGACCACGTAAAGCAACAAGACGTGGCGGAAACGTCAGGGAGTGTTGTAACAGAATCATTGTTTCGTAACCATGGAATAAATAAATTTTGTTTTATTGAATAAATGAACTCATTGTTTTAATACAATCAAATAAGTACAACTATGATCTTCCAAGTTTTAAAGTTGCTAAGGCACGAGTCCATCCTAAGTGTAGCATATATCATCAACCATCACAAGCAGTACCTGAAACATGTGTAAAAATAGGTACGTCAGCATAAAAATGCCTGTGAGATACAAAGGTTTTCTGAAAATAGGATTCATGACTTAAGTTTAAAGAAAAAGAATGTTTTACGAAAAGTAGTCATGATCCTTGTAGATTGTTTTGTTTTATAAATCGTTTGAAAAACAATAAGTTAAGATGATATGTAAAATTAAGAGAATAATGTATGGTTAATGAATAACCATATAAAATGAGTTTGTATAAAATGTATTGTTCGACAAACAATATTTTGATAAAAAGATTTATAGTATATATGAAAATATACTTTGGGTTTTTTTTTTAACAAAGTCGAATGAGTAATATATTAAAATATATTTCAGTTCCAATATCGTTAACCCAAGTGTACTAAATATAGCCACGGTTTGTAATGCAATGAAAACACTTATATATAAGAAGTACCAGCGGCGTATCTACCATGTTTTCATCACATTACACCCGTCCCGTTATCTAAACACTAACCAAAACCCAATCGTTTGATAGATAGTATATTAAATATGCTTTAGTTGTTTAAAATAATAGTCTTCAGTAGTATATTACAAGTATACTTTGGATTTATAAATAACACATTAAACTATGTTTTGGTTTTGTAAGTAACATATTAAAATATGCTTTGGATGTGATAAATAACATATTAAACTATGTTTTGGTTTGTAAATAACATATCAAAATATGCTTTGGATGTGATTAACAAAATATATGTTGGTTTTGTACAATATCGCATATGGGAGCATATCAAACTATACTTTTGGGAGTATAACTAAATATACAAAGATAATGTGATTTAAGAATTCAATCATACCTAGTGCATCAAAATACACCTTTGAGACTATAGGGATACCACAAAGGAAAATCCCTATTTGGATGGAGAAACAAATTGGTTTCAGACATTCCATGACAACAAGAATGGGGTGTCAAATCCTATAGCTCTATATCATACTACCAACCGGTCTGTTGAACAAAATAAGTACAATTCAACAATTTGTTTTATAATCTCTGAAAAATCAGTGTTTAAACCATAGATAGTCATTTAGTTTGTCAACAGATAAGCACTAACATGTATAATCAATTATACTTTTGGAAAACATGAAAGTAACAGATAGGTACACATGCTTCACCCCAAAACATTTGAGAAACAGTAAAAGAGGGGACTATGTACTCACTTGAGATTGCTCAGAAGTCCTAAGATAACCCCAAAGCAATGCTAGAGATCACGGAATCAAACGGCACCTAATATAGGTAACTATGTTAACTAACCGGACCTAAATCGGAGGATCGGATAGAATGAGGGCTTGTAAACCAAATGGGTATGGGAACTCATGTAATATGGTTTAACAAAGCCTACATACTAAATGAAACCTAACCTAAGTGCTTACGACCCATTACGACCCGTTTAGGTAGCTTATACTACTTTAACGCGTCGTTCGCGTAAAACGCGTTCGGAACGCCTAACTAGCCCTATGATAAGTAAAATATGCCTTAACATGTCTAATATTGTTGCCAAATCAGTTTAGATGTTAACAGTTATGTTACATATGCTTAAGTACCAATTATACATGAAAACGGTATTTTGGTAATTTACCTAAGGCATATATACTACCTATCATACAACTACTCAAACGATGTGACCATAAGGTATAACCTCGGAAGGTTATTCCCTATACAACTATGGTCACCTAATGTGTTTGGTTGGATCCTAATGATCGACCAAACGGGTCGGGTTCGAAAGTATAAGCGATTGTTTAGATCGCTTACCTTACGACCTTATATAAGCACTAAACTAAAAGTGACGAGCTAAGCATGTTAAAACATGCTTAACTAAGCTTGAAAACAAGTTTGGTATCAAAACAAATGGTTTTGATACCTAAGAGTAATTTGGTTACAAAATACGCACGAATACGTATTTTGACCGAAACTACGGCTCGTCACTGAGCCTAGACAACGTGGTAATCAGTAGGCATAGTCACAAGGGACTATAACCATCATGATTACGCTCACGTTGCGAAGTTCAAACGAACTTCGCATTGAACATAAACTGGTCAATGCAGAAAGTCAAACAAAGTTTGAATTTAATGCGAAAAGAAAGAAAAGAACGAAGGAACACTTACAAAGGGTCCCCGCAAGATTCGAACCCGATTCACTGTCAGGTAGGAAGCATATACTTCCACTTAGAGAGTGTAGAATCAGATTCAAATGTGAGGGAAATGGGCAAGACAAGGTGGGTATTTATAGGATTCGTAGAGCCGTTAAGATCGTTTCTTGGAAAAGGGGGCATGATCTAAGCCGTACACTTGTTGGAAAGTTGTGGTACCTCAATTGGCCACCCACCATAAGGTATTGACACTTGGCCTTGGCCTTTAGAGTGTTTAAAGGCTGGAAACAGGCTGTTAAAAACAAGTTTCTACACATGACCCCTACTTGCGCACCGTAACACTCAGAGTGTTGAGGTGCGCAAGGACCTGCAGACCAGAAAGTTTGAAAAATGGCAGAACAGGCCCCTGAAGCTCCAAACTTGCTATTTGATGCATTTTTTACACGTTTAAGCCCCGTTAACCCCATTTCAAAGCTCTAAAATGAAGTTAAAGTATAGGGAACTTAAAATGTGCTCAAAAATATCTCGGATGTTGGTTCGTTTGGCCGTACGATTGCGTTGTTTGGTTAATTACGACGGAATGCGCATAAGCGCGAAAAACGATCCAAATTGCGTGACAAATGGATTTTTCTTATGCCAAACACTAAAATAAAATATTTTAGTGCTTACATAAATTTTTGGATGTCCGGATGTATTCAGAACGTAAGTTATGCGCGAAAATGCAAACTTGTGCACTTTTTGACGCTTTTAGTCCCTGAATGACCCAAAAGTTTATTTTAGCACACCGAACCCTTCAAAGCCTATTTATAAGCTATGTAAAGGATATTTATGGTATGTTTAACTTATGGTCATGTTCCTGAATGTCTGTTACAGTTCAAATTGGCATACTTTCGCAGTTTGTCAAATTTAGTCCCTGTAAGCGAATAAACTTGTTTTTGCCATACCAAAGCCTTTAAAACTTATTTATAAGTTATGTAAAGGTTATTTAAGGTATGTTAAGTATATTTCACTATTCCAAAGTGTTCTTTGGATTAAACTGGTTATATTTACGCATCAGAGCGCGTATAACCCTCCAGAAAGCGATTTAAAGCTTAAAATCGAACAAGAGTTGATATGTGCAAACGATACACATATTTTTACAAATCCCAAGTATGAAATACAATATTTCATTGGTTTGGCATTTGTTTGATGGTTGAAGTGACACAGGTGTCACAGTCTCCCCTACTTTAGGAAATTTCATCCCGAAATTTGATCCTAGAGGAAACTTGTGAAGACAGCTGTGATGGTTTCGCTTTCAAATAAATCCATTGAACCCTTAAGTAAAACTCTAAGCCTTGTTAGGATTCTTAGCGAATTTGTTAACCCTCAAAGTGAATTCCTTGTAGTAGTAAAACATGGAATTTTGAACTACGGACAGAAGAACATTTCTTATGAAGACTTATCATAGGAAACTTGTGTGTGCTTGAAAATCAGAATTGGGGAGTGTAAGATAAAATGACATCGGTCAAGGTCCAAGACTTCTCCCGTCTCATTATTCTTGTCACTATAGGTCTTAACACATGACAAAACTTCTTGTGGTTTCTCTGCACTGAATTCCATAATTATGTAGGCCTCCATAATTACGTAATCCCTTGCACAGTCCGCACAGTTCATTTCATAATGGGTAGAGGAAAATCATTTGAATAAATAGGAAGCGAATCGACTAGACCACCAAAAGGGTCTTTTTAACTAGATCAACGAACGAGCTTTTTAACTAGATCAACACATGATCTTCTTAAATAGATCGTTGTAAAATCTTTTTAAATAGACCACTTTAAAGGGATCTTTACAATTATATCATCACATGATATTTCAAACCAGATTTTCAAAATCAATCTGTTTATCTAGACCACTCAAGGGGTCAATTTATTTTTTTTAGAATAGTACTTCAAAACCCAAGGGACTTGACTACAACGTAGAAGTCCATTAAGGAATTAAGATAGTAACTTTGGATATCCTACTATGAATCCCTCATATGTGATATGAAAGACTCTACGAGGATTTGGATGGATCACATACAACCACAAAACATGTAAGAAAACACATAAGCACAAAATTAGTTAACTTGATTCTTTAATTTGTTATCTTTAGGTATAGATATTTAAAGCACACCAGGAATCCAATTCGTGGATTTCATTTGGCACTTTAAACATAAGAATCTAACTATGGAGATAGAAAGATCTTTAATAGGAATTCGGATTTATCCTTATTGAATCGTAATTTACGTATTAAGGCATACGAATAATTCAAGTAAGGGCTCCGATTTGATTGATAATCATCCATAAAGATCTAATTATGAAGATAAAAAGATCCTATATGAATTTTGGAATTTGTGTAACGAGAGGTGTTTCGACACCTTGCACTAGGCGTGCTTAAGTCGATACACAAGGTAGAAAGTTCATGAGGTTGAGGTGCTAGATATGCCAAACGACATATGAAGCAGAGTTTGAAAGTTGGGTACTATGTATGTTAAGTCGATCATACGAGCAGGGTTGACTTAGGTTTGGTTTAGACCACTTTGGTTTGGGTTGATTTGACCAGCATTAGGTTTCCTTGCAAGAGGTTGAGCAGCAGCAGGATTTGTAGCAGCTTTGCTTTGGATTGTAAAGCGGTACCTGATAATCAAATATCCCCATCGTCCACTGTGGGTACATTTGAAATAGAGTATCTGATTTGGATGATGACGGTGGCATTGATTGCTCTAAGGAGCGGTTCCCTTGTATGGCTTCATCCCTGAGACGAGTCACAGTGAGAGCTAAATCAACGGCCTTCTGGTAGTACGATGCCTAATTGATGGACAATTGCAGCACCTGGTTCGGACATTTGAGTGTTGTTGCGATGATGAGGCATCTTGAAGATAATGAAAGGTATAGGAGGAAACAAGCGAAAGATAGTCAAAAGAAAATGACAAGGCATGTAGATTGTGACCATTTGTTTGTTACCAAAGGCAAACAAATGAAACAGTAACTAATCAAAGTAAGCGGGTCAATATAATGTATCGTGAAGACATGCTCACCTATAAGTGGATACTCACCCCAAGAGTTCCCAGGTAAGAGTGACTGGTCCGATTATGTGGATTTGTACGAACACTCTAGCCTTAGACAGAAAACCCAGGGTACAGGCATTCACTCTTCTAGTTTACACGTGTTCACACTATTTAGACCCAAACTTTGACGAGATTTTGAAAACTTTGAAGGTTCAAAACCTTACAATCAATCATCCTAGAATAGATGATTAGTTTTCAAAGCAGGATTGAAATTTATGTTCTTGTTGTGGTCGTCGCCTAAGGATAGGTGACGGTATTGTTTTATGACTAAACGCAAGTAAACTCGCGTTAGGGTCCTAAGAAGGTTATAGACTAGGTCAAAGTATTACTAATAACCTAATTCCCTATAACCATTGGCTCTGATACCAACTTTTCTGTCACACCCCGACCACGTAGGACAACCAAACGTGGCGGAAACGTCGGGGAGTGTTGTAACAGAATCATTGTTTCGTAACCATGGAATAAATAAATTTTGTTTTATTGAATAAATGAACTCATTGTTTTAATACAATCAAATAAGTACAACTATGATCTTCCAAGTTTTAAAGTTGCTAAGGCATGAGTCCATCCTAAGTGTAGCATATATCATCAACCATCACAAGCAGTACCTGAAACATGTGTAAAAATAGGTACGTCAGCATAAAAATGCCTGTGAGATACATAGGTTTTGTGAAAATAGGATTCATCACTTAAGTTTAAAGAAAAAGAATGTTTTACGAAAAGTAGTCATGATCCTTGTAGATTGTTTTGTTTTGTAAATCGTTTGAAAAACAATAAGTTAAGATGATATGTATAATTAAGAGAATAATGTATGGTTAATGAATAACCATATAAAATGAGTTTGTATAAAATGTATTGTTCGACAAACAATAGTTTGATAAAAAGATTTATAGTATATATGAAAGTATACTTTGGTTTTTTTAAGAAAGTCAAATGAGTAATATATTAAAATATATTTCAGTTCCAATATCGTTAACCCAAGTGTACTAAATATCGCCACGGTATGTAATGCAATGAAAACACTTATATATAAGAAGTACCAGCGGCGTATCTACCATGTTTTCATCACATTACACCCATCCCGTTATCTAAACACTAACCAAAACCCAATCGTTTGATAGATAGTATATTAAATATACTTTAGTTGTTTAAAATAATAGTCTTCAGTAGTATATTACAAGTATACTTTGGATTTATAAATAACACATTAAACTATGTTTTGGTTTTGTAAGTAACATATCAAAATATGCTTTGGATGTGATAAATAACATATTAAACTATGTTTTGGTTTGTAAATAACATATCAAAATATGCTTTGGATGTGATTAACAAAATATATGTTGGTTTTGTACAATATCGCATATGGGAGCATATCAAACTATACTTTTGGGAGTATAACTAAATATACAAAGATAATGTGATTTAAGAATTCAATCAGACCTAGTGCATCAAAATACACCTTTGAGACTATAGGGATACCACAAAGGAAAATCCCTATTTGGATGGAGAAACAAATTGGTTTCAGACATTCCATGACAACAGGAATGGGGTGTCAAATCCTATAGCGCTATATCATACTACCAACCGGTCTGGTGAACAAAATAAGTACAATTCAACAATTTTTTTTATAATCTCTGAAAAATCACTGTTTAAACCATAGATAGTCATTTAGTTTGTCAACAGATAAGCACTAACATGTATAATCAATTATACTTTTGGAAAACATGAAAGTAACAGATACCTACACATGCTTCACCCCAAAACGTTTGAGAAACAGTAAAAGAGGGGACTATGTACTCACTTGAGATTGCTCAGAAGACCTAAGATAACCACCAAGCAATGCTAGAGATCACGGAATCAAACGGCACCTAATATAGGTAACTATGTTAACTAACCGGACCTAAATCGGAGGATCGGATAGAATGAGGGCTTGTAAACCAAATGGGTATGGGAACTCATGTAATATGGTTTAACAAAGCCTACATACTAAATGAATCCTAACCTGAGTGCTTACGACCCATTACGACCCGTTTAGGTAGCTTATACTACTTTAATGCGTCGTTCGTGTAAAACGCGTTCGAAACGCCTAACTAGCCCTATGATAAGTAAAATATGCCTTAACATGTCTAATATTGTTGCCAAATCAGTTTAGATGTTAACAGTTATGTTACATATGCTTAATTACCAATTATACATGAAAAGGGTATTTTGGTAATTTCCCTAAGGCATATATACTACCTATCATACAACTACTCAAACGATGTGACCATAAGGTATAACCTCGGAAGGTTATTCCCTATACAACTATGGTCACCTAATGTGTTTGGCCGGATCCTAATGATCGACCAAACGGGTCGGGTTCGAAAGTATAAGCGATTGTTTAGATCGCTTACCTTACGACCTTATATAAGCACTAAACTAAAAGTGACGAGCTAAGCATGTTAAAACATGCTTAACTAAGTTTGAAAACAAGTTTGGTATCAAAACAAACGGTTTTGATACCTAAGAGTTGTTTGGTTACAAAATACGCACGAATGCGCATTTTGACCGAAACTACGGCTCGTCACTGAGCCTAGACAACGTGGTAATCAGTAGGCATAGTCACAAGGGACTATAACCATCGTGATTACGCTCACGTTGCGAAGTTCAAACGAACTTTGCATTGACCATAAACTGGTCAATGCAGAAAGTCAAACAAAGTTTGACTTTAATGAGAAAAGAAAGAAAAGAACGAAGGAACACTTACAAAGGGTCCCCGTAAGATTCGAACCCGATTCACTCTCAGGTAGGAAGCATATACTTCCACTTAGAGAGTGTAGAATCAGATTCAAATGTGAGGGAAATGGGCAAGACAAGGTGGGTATTTATAAGATTCGTAGAGCCGTTAAGATTGTTTCTTGGAAAAGGGGGCACGATCTAAGCCATACACTTGTTGGAAAGTTGTGGTACCTCAATTGGCCACCCACCATAAGGTATTGACACTTGGCCTTGGCCTTTGGAGTGTTTAAAGGCTGGAAACAGGCTGTTAAAAACAAGTTTCTGCATCTGACCCCTGCTTGCACACCGTAACACTCAGAGTGTTGAGGTGCGCAAGGACCTGCAGACCAGAAAGTTTGAAAAATGGCAGAACAGGCCCCTGAAGCTCCAAACTTGCTATTTGATGCATTTTTTACACGTTTAAGCCCCGTTAACCCCATTTCAAAGCTCTAAAATGAAGTTAAAGTATAGGGAACTTAAAATGTGCTCAAAAATATCTCGGATGTCGGTTCGTTTGGCCGTACGATTGCGTTGTTCGGTTAATTACGACGGAATGCGCATAAGCGCGAAAAACGATCCAAATTGCGTGACAAATGGATTTTTCTTATGCCAAACACTAAAATAAAATATTTTAGTGCTTACATAAATTTTTGGATGTCCGGATGTATTCAGAACGTAAGTTATGCCCGAAAATGCAAACTTGTGCACTTTTTGACGCTTTTAGTCCCTAAATGACCCAAAAGATTATTTTAGCACACCGAACCCTTAAAAGTCTATTTATAAGCTATGTAAAGGATATTTATGGTATGTTTAACTTATGGTCATGTTCTCGAATGTCTGTTACAATTCAAATTGGCATACTTTCGTAGTTTGTCAAATTTTATCCCTGTAAGCGAATAAACTTGTTTTTGCCATACCAAAGCTTTTAAAACTTATTTATAAGTTATGTAAAGGTTATTTATGGTATGTTAAGTATATTTCACTATTCCTAAGTGTTCGTTGGATTAAACTGGTTATATTTATGCATCAGAGCGCGTATAACCCTCCAGAAAGCGATTTAAAGCTTAAAATCGAACAAGAGTTGATATGTGCAAACGATACACATATTTTTGCAAATCCCAAGTATGAAATACAATATTTCATTGGTTTGGAATTTTTTTGATGGTTGAAGTGACACAGGTGTCACACTATGAACTCACAACCTCCTTATTCGGTCAACTACAAGGTTCAGAAGGTGCTAATCGATATGAAGATCTGGCTATGGGTGTGGCTCCCGTTACCAATTCGATGTGAAACTCGACTTGTCTATATGGTGGTAGTCCTGGAAAGTCTTTAGGAAATTCTTTTACCACATGAATATATGTCAGTTGCGGCCCAACGGCCTTCTTGTCGACAACTTGTGCTAGGAAGGCAGTACAACCTTTTCGTAAGCACTTCTGTGCCTTCATTCAATTGATGATCCGCAATGATGTGTTGCGCTTCTCTCCATGGATAACAAGTGTATCTTCATTCGGTAGTGGTAAGCAAATGATCTTCTCATGACAGAAGACTTCGGCTCAATTATTGGATAGCCAATCCATGCCAACCACTACGTCGAAAATACCCAACTCAATGGGTAAGAGATCGATATGAAATTTCTGCTCCTGACTCAGCTAGTTTACCGTTTGCCAATTCTATAGAATGATGAGACGTCTAGCTTACTTGACTCTAGGCCAAGTACATTTTGAATTCTATGTAGTAAGGACTTCCCTGTACAGATGTAGAGGATAACCCAATCCCTATGTTTAGGTGTAGGATAACCCAATCCCTATGTTTAGATGTAGGATCACCCAATCCCTATGTTCAGAGGTAGGATAACCCAATCCCTAATTGTAGCTAGGACAATCCCGTCACTAGTCATGAAACTATGCATGTGAAATGTTGAGATAAAGCTAAAAATCGGCAATGGTATCAAATAATATGGATGGGAAATGTTGATTGATAGAATACGTACCGGTGACCCTTAATGATTTGACATGTCTCAGCTAATTCCCCATTAGCTAACTTGATATAGTAATGTGTGTCCAACATGACTCTAATTCGAGTATATGCTTAACATTTAAAGACATGATGATCGTAGAGTGTACGTACTCATGACTTCATTGGGATTTTGTGGAGTATTCATAGTTCTAACCACACACACACTTATTCACTAGCTTGATCCATTCTTAAGTATTATCGTCTTACTAGCCTTTGTTTTGCGCCCGGTCTCAGCACACTGCTACTCTTGGCGCTTTTGCAATTGCCCTCATAATGAACGTCTCACTTGTTGCATTTAGGATTTCGGCAAGTTACCAGCATACATCCTGGTGCCAAAATAATTTATGGCAGCAATTGCCTTCATTTCTCTCATGGCGAGAGTTATTGTTTGAGTGATCGAGGTAGGGAGGGATGATGTGGTTATGCTTCGGATCTCCGAGGCTAAACCTGAAATGTAACACTCAGTGTGTTTGAATTCGGTTGTTACAGAGTATGGAACAACCCTTGAGAGACCGTGAAAGCATCAAGTGTAACCATCAATATTGGCTCCAGTTATGATCGAGTTCTTTTATAAAATCATATGAAAATAGATATGAAAATCAGATGATATAAAAGAATGATGTATGGTTAAATAAATAACCAATAGAAATGTAGTGTATAAATATATCATGTCTTGAAATAGAATATTATGTCTTGTGTAGAGGATGTCGTGTCTTGTGCAAAAATGTCATGTCTTGTCTTTGTCGAAGAGGTTTGAATAACACCACGATATGCAATATAATATAAGCACTTATATATAGGAAGTACCAGCGGCGTATCCACCATGCTTTTATCATATTACACACGTCTCATCACTTACAAATAACCACCAAAAATATCTTGTGTATACCAACGTCAAATGCCATGTATAACAATGTCTTGCGTAACAATGTCATGTATAAACCATGTCTTGTGTAAAAGCAATGATTTTCAACACATAACTTTTGACTTAAACATTTGATTCTTTTGGTGTCATGACCTTTTTAATACACACTATTAAAAGAATCTAGACATGTATTTGGATAAATAAAGTCTATCATGTGCCCAAGAATGAAGAATGCAATCAATCAGTCATGGAAACCTCAAGACCGCATTGTTCATACATGTTTGAATAAATGATAATGTGGATAACCAAAACCAAAAGGTGTAATGCCTCTTGCGTTTATTGGTCATATGTCTGAATGGAAAAAAAATAATTCATTGAGGAGGGGAAACCAACCAGTGGTCTTCGTCCATATAATATGTATTCCCTACTCTATGGACCTCGATCGTCCTAAGTAGAGAAAATCCTTTGTCTTACTTGTCCATGTGACAATTATGGTAATAGTGCTTGAGTTTCACGAGCTCTAGCAAGATTATTAGAATCTCTAAAAATGTCGAATAGAATGCAATGAGGGAGTTGCAGCATGGCTCATGCCATACCATTCCTTGGGAAAATACAAATGTTAAGCGACGGAATTTATTGTATCATTTCCAATAAATATGATAAGGTGGAATATGATAAGTTAAGGTAAGGTAAAGTAGGGTAAAGTGTCATAGACACCATGGAACCAACCCATGTTCAAGAATTTCGAGAATGTTGAGGAAAATCCTCCATGAGTGGCTAACAAGTTTTGTTTGTTTAAATGACTAGTCTCAACTGAATCGTGATATAGATCGAATGTTAGGTGTGAACAAATACGTGTCGTCTTCCTGTATTGTAATGTATTGTAGTGTATTGTATTGTATTGTATTGTACTGTATTGTAGTGTATTGTAGTGTATTGTATTGTACTGTATTGTACTGTATTGTACTGTACTGTACTGTACTGTACTGTACTGTACTGTACTGTACTGTACTGTACTGTACTGTACTGTACTGTACTGTACTGTACTGTACTGTACTGTACTGTACTGTACTGTACTGTACTGTACTGTACTGTACTGTACTGTACTGTACTGTACTGTACTGTACTGTACTGTACTGTATTGTATTGTATTGTAGGGTGTTATACTAACCACCTCAGTTCGTGTTCTAATAGATAAGAAAAATTGAATCTCAAGTAATAACTTAAGAATTTTGAATGAATAGTGATCATTAGCTTGTCCCGCAGTGTCCACCATAATTCCCATGCACTACAAGTTGTTATTGCGTTGGCCACCGTAATAATAAATTGCCTTGCATGGTCACCCTAGCGTTCTCTCGTACGAAGCAGCCGATCAGTAAGAGAGGAAACACTATTGTCAATATACCTTCAACATAGGAGGGACCTTCGTGATAGCTCACGTGTCAACGTTCGTTGTCATTACTCGCAGAACGGCATGACGTTAGATGAAATAGAAATGGAAAGAATCTGTAACAATAACAACTGAAGGCGCACCTTCAAGATGAGTACTTCATCTTCCTTGTAGGGACAAGAGTATATCAACCTTGATTAGTATGTCTCACAGGGATCTCGTCCCACTAATGGAGTTGTTGTCCAAGGTTACCAACTCCGCCTCATCGTCATTATCATGGTCAGGCATCTCAGCATTCGCGAGAAAGCAACCATATTTTACGGAATTAAGTTTAAGATTTCACTTAGGAATCATGTTCGCCGTAAGCTCCGCAGTAGACGTGAGGTCGATATTTTCATCATGCGAGTAAAGAATAATAATAGAGTTTGAAGTCGAAGGTATTTTGTTCTTGGCAAAATATTTTGTACAACACATATATAAATAAATCATATATATATATATAATCACATGAAATCCAATCTAACAAGGATTTCTATCTTGCATAAGTTGAATTTGTATATGCTGAACTTGTAAACTGTTTATGATGTGTAAACTGATAATGTAGTGTGTCTATCTTGTATAAGCACTGATAATGTAATGTATTGTAGGCACATAGTCTGTTAATGTAATGCGCCTATCTCTCATAGACTTCACCCATGGAAATGTCCTTGCTTGGTTTTTATGAAATGAATTTTTGTTTGTAGTGGACCTTGAAAAATGTTTATGCAATGAAAACTTCTCGTTCTTGTATAAATTTTTTTCGTGAGAGGTTCCTAGTGATTGTAGACTAGACTCGAGTAAGAATCCTGGTTCACTACAATCGAATGCTCTGATACCAAACTGTCACACCCGCTCGTAGCGGAAGTGCGAGGTGTGATCTGTTCGGTTCTCATTGCATCACCATATAAGTAAACATACTAAATGAATAAAACATGCTCCAATGCTATTGTCATAATTGTTCAAAAGATCGCAACATAAGTTAAGTACATTGTTTACAAACCATCAAATGAAAATAAGTTGTCATTGTTTCATATATCAAATGTAAGTCTAAAAATGTCAAGGCTTTGACCACTATATCACCGCAAAGAGGCGGTATATACAAGGCAAACCCTTCAATAGTTGGCATGAAGTATTGATACTTGTTTTCCTTGAACTGAAATCTTTGCATTGGTCCACTAATTCCCCGAAATACATGTAAGTTTGAAAACATCAACAAAAGTTGAGCGAGTTCATGCAGTTTAGCTGTATAAGATGTAACTGTATCAAAACAGTATGTAATATGTATTTTTCTCAATTGTAAATGTATCCAAACTGGATATAAGATGTATCTGTAAAATGTGAGATGTATTTGTATTTGTATCAAATGTAGTATAAAAAGCGTCAATGAAATCGTGATCATTAGTGTTTTGCAAGGACATTAATATATGTGACGAAATAGGAAGCAATCCAAACCTAGACGATTTTAATTATATCGATACCATGTCGTAGGGCAACAAACGCACCCTAGGCAAATGAAAGGCCCTGAGTGGGGCTTGCCAAAACCCAATAGATCTAACCCTTTGTTCCTTGGTCCAAACTAGATTAATGGTGCTTTAGTTATGGCCCTAATTTCGCACATGATCTAAGGTGTTTCATTCCTTGACTTATCATACCATTGTACATGTATTTTCCCCGATAGTTGTAAGGCTTGAAAAGCATTTAAGATGAAAAGGGGACATGAACTCACAGAATTGCATCCGTAAACTGTATGTAATTGTAACCTCACTTGCAGTTGTCTTGAATTGTATCACGACCTGCAAAGGTCCTAGATTTGTTAGACACTTCGGTCTTTGTATTGGCCCATATACAAGTCTTCTATCTTGAATATGTATTAAGACTTGTTTGTATTTGTTATTCGTTGAACTGTGTATTAGATGTATGAATTGTTAAACTGTTACATATATATATTTCACCAAATATATATATATATATATATATATATATATATATGTAATCTTGTATCTTGTGAATTGTATAATCGGATCTTGTCCTCTTGATTTTATGTCTTATATGAATAAATTGTATAATTGTATTTTCACTAATTGTGTTATTGGGCTGAGCCCATGTTTTCATGTCATTGGGCCGAGCCCATGTATTAATGTTATTGGGCCTAGCCCAAGAATTTATGTTATTGGGCCTAAATAGTATTGGGCCTAAATAGTATTGGGCCTAAATAGGATTGGGCCTAAATAGTATTGGGCCTAAATAGCATTGGGCCTAAATAGTATTGGGCTTAATGTTATTGGGCCTTGGTCTATATGTTTGGTATTGGGCTTAGCCCATGAGTTTTGATATTGGGCTTAGCCCATGTATTTATGTTAAGCCCAATTAGGAAGATAAGCCCATTAGTAAGTATAAGCCCATTTGTGAAATGTAGGCCCATTTGTAATATAAGCCCATTTGTGAAATATAGGCCCATTTGTAACATAAGCCCATTTGTAAATTATGCCCATTTGTAAAATATACCCATTTGTAAATTAAGCCCATTTGTAAAATATCTAGTAATTCTTATAAGTTCAAAACATCCGGATATTGTTGTCGGTGATTTATATGTATTCGCGTCGAAAGATCGCCTAAGCGTCGTAGTAACTCCTCGGATTGGCGATAAGTTTATGGTTTCGTCCGTCGTCCGATTTGACCATAATTTGTGTCCGATCATTCGGATCGTCCGTAACTCGTTTTTAAGGCGTATTTATATGTAACCTTGAAGACTTTGAGTGTAATATGTCATGTGTTTATTTGTGTCATTATATTCAAGTTCCTAATTGATACATATAACTAATACACCAAGTATCACATATTGCACATAAGTTGCTAAATGACCAAATATATATTTTCTCAAAAATATATATTCATCTAACTTTGCTTTTATCAAAAACCATTCTTTAACAATCTTTTTAATCTTGTAAAGATTTAGCCAAAAATTATAGTTTTGTTAACATATGAATTTTAAGAAAATTTGGCCATATAACCTTTGTATTAAGCACTTAGCCATGTTTAGTAACATATCATTTTCTTTTCCAATTCAACCACAAGTTCCTCAAATTATTTCTACACAAAAATAACTTGAAATTTATAACAAAGTTTATCTAGATGAACTCATAAACATGTAGGGTTTTAGTATGATCATCAAATGTGTTTACTTGTATAAAAATCATACTTATCTTCAAGTTTTATCAAACATTTGGAAAAAACCCATCTTATATGTAACTTTTGTAAACCTTTCAAAGTTTATAATTTTTAGTGAAATCTTTTATAGACTTTATCAACATCAATATTTATATTCATCCATTTAATCATCATGTTCAAATAAACCCTTTCAAGACTTTCATGTATACTTGTTAGATTATGTTTTTAAACATCATCTAACAAGTTTATATATGATGTTCATCATAACTAGCTCAAATAAACAAGTAACAAGTTTCAAATCACAACATAAACAACTTATATATTATGATTTTTAGTTTGATTTCAAGTGTTTTCATGTTCATCTTGTACGAGCATTTTATATGTTAACTTGTACATAAGTTATATTTTCATAAACATGAATGAAATAAGGATTAAGATGCTCACTACTAGCTCTTGTGGCCAGGGAAGATCTACATGAAGATGATGAGTAAAGATGATGAAGATGATGATGATTGAAAGCTCTAGGATGGATGAAAATGGGTGCTTCAAATTGGAGGTGTCTTAGATCTTCATATCATCCATTAAAGTACACTTTGATCTTCATAAGAATGGCTTGAAATGAATATGAATAAGGGTGTTCGTGGCTGAATTTTTTGGATGAATGGTTGAGAGCTTTTGTGTGTGAAAATGAAGGTGTAAATATGATTGAAAATATCTAGTTTAGGATAAGTATAATACACATAATCATCCACTAGTAACACCACTTGTAATTATAGAAAATATCTAGATATTTGCATTTGAAATATGGGTATGAGACCCACTAAAAACGTTCACAACATGTGGGGGGGGGGTAAAGTATGGTGATTAGGGGTAATCTTTCACCATTAGGAGGTAATTAGTGATTCGGAATGTTAACTATCATTAACAATTTCACTAAACTAGTAGAAATAGTATTTTGATATCTTAAACGACTTCCGTTTGGTCGTCGGTTCGATAAAAGCACTTTTAATTCCTACCGACGAAGTTTTTCCGTAAGTTGTAAATCCGCAACCAAGAGATGTATAAAGGGATTTGGAATCTCAAAATAAGCTTAACTAGTTCACCAAAGCTTTCATTTGGTTGTTTTCGATGTCGGAAATGTCGTTTATTAGCTTGTCGGTGCAGAAACGGACAAGTTGTGGGGGTTGCAACGCAGCGTCGAAAGCTTAGGTTTCGGACACCACATTAATATCCTAATATTGTTTCCATATGTTTGTCATCATTTGTCATATTTCCAGAGTCCCGGAAATGCTAAATTATTATTTTGGACGAGTTAAAATTGTCCTATTTTTAGTGAAACGGACGATTTAGCGATTAGGACGTTGTACCGAAAAGTCTTGTATCTTTGTAAGATATGTTTTCGTATTAGTGTTTTCTTATATAAACGGACTCAGTTTCTTATAGTAAAGATTCATGGCAACAAGGTTTTTCATAAACTTTAACCAATGTGTTTTAGTTTGTTAATTATATTGCAATATCACACACTTTTGATACAAGATTTTCACTTATCGACTCTTATAGTTGTACGAGGTATTGCAATATATGTCGAGGCCATTGAATTTGACATACTCACAAAATGTTTGTACTCGCCAGCTTTTTATGCTAACTCTCTTTTGACATATGTTTCAGGAGCTGTTGTTTGAGGATATGATGCATGCTTAACATAGGATGGACGCAGGCTTTAGTGACTTCAAATTTGAAAGATAATATGTTTGAACTTGTTTCTTTCTACTCTAAGACAATGTAAAACACTTATTAATTCAATAAAACATAACTTTAAATGCCATGTGTTGTGAAACAATTTATCCTGTGACGTGACTCCCCGACATTTCCACCGCGGTTTTTTGTTTTACGCGGTCGGGGTGTTATAAAAGTAGATCCAGGTGTACGAACCTTACCATCGTTATTCATAATACTTTTTCAAGATCATCGTTTGAAAATCTTCAAATGTGCATCACAAATAAACATCGGGTCACTGGTTCGAGTTATTTCCAACCAATCAAGTTGGTCTCGGAGATTCGGAATGTTAGGGAAGAAGTCTTGGTCGATAATCTTCTTGATTGAAGCAACGTTCAGTAACACCTCGAAAATTCCGTCCAATTATGTGACAACACATGTCCAATTCTCCAACTGATCCCGACTGCGTGGAGGGAGAAACCTCCAACTAATCTCGATTATGTGGAATCTCCGACAAATCCCAATTTTGGGAAGGAGAGAGAGATTATTACTGTGCGTTAACTGAGATGCGTCACGAGTCTCTGACTAACCCCAACTACGAGGAAGGAGAGGGACTAAAAGTGCCAAATCTCCAAATATTTAAGTCCAAGGACTAAATATGTAAAATATTAATTTTTGAATTCTGGAGGTCCCATATGGATCACAAGAATTAACCCCTTACGGTCCGTAACCTGGTTTAAAAATTTGCACGCTTAAGGTCCTTACGGACTGTAAGCCATCACCCTTATGTCCGTAAGGAACTGCTAGAGACAGCAAGAAGGCAACTGGCTGCCTTGGCTACCAAGCTTAACACCTCACTCATTTTGTGCCACTTCTCGCCTCTATTCAACACATGTCCTGCCACTAATCAAAGCCTAAACACCTGGTGAAACACTTGGCAAGATTTGGTGGCACTTGGATGTGTATAAATTGCCATGAAACCTCCCTCATTTCCTTGCTAATTCATTCTCTTTCACTCTAATTACTCTTGGAGATTTCCTCAGGACAAGAGGACTCTACTCTCAGTAGTTTTCTGCTCAACAATTCCAAAGTAAGTGTTTCTACTTGGTCTTTTTCATTTTATTTAATTATTTGAAGTTTAAAGTCAAACAGTTGACTTTAGCTTCTGACCAAATTGGTCAAGGTAAAGTTCAATCCAAACTGTCCTACGTGATTGTAATAACCATGTTATGATCCCTCGGTGATCATACCTTCATATTATTACGTTAACTAGTTGAATTGTTAAGTTGAGCATATTATGTAAAAGTTAAATTTATACAAGTTTTAAAACTAATATAAACTGATAATAGCATTGTAACACCCCGCCCGGAGGCGGAAAAGCCAAAGGTGTCACGAAACTTGATAGAATGCATTTGAGCACATGATTGTTAAATTAAGTTGAAATATAGTTTAGGTTCAATTAAAGAGATTGCATTCACATTTGAGTAGATAACAGTACATAAACAAAATAACAAATTGTTTCACAAATACAATAGATTCGGATTTAATCTAAGGCATAAGTCTTGATCAATCCTATATGAAATATTCTTGCAAATCATAGCATCAAACATTGTCACCTGAAACATATGTTAGAAAATAAAGGATCAATAAACGGTTGAGTGAATTCATAGGTTTTGTTAAGCAAAAATGACAATGTGATATAAGAAAAGTTTAACATAGTGGCATATGATATGTCTTTAAGCAAAAGATTAATACAAACAGTTACTTGGTGGTACGTTCAAACCTATGACGTTAATCGGGTTTATCATCCAGCTTCCAAAAGCAACAAAAAGGATAAGCAACAAAAGGATAAGCAACAACAATAATTTTATGTAGAACTAGAAGTCTGGATGGGCCGTCACACCTATAGCGCTATAATATAACCGATGGGCTTATGCAAGTTGATAAACGTAAAGCATTAAAGCAACAACAACATGTATCAAACAATTGCAAAGACAATCGAAATAACCACAAATATCAAATAAGTTTGAATCACATCGTAACATATGTTTCATCCCAAAAATAATGTAAAAAGGGACTATGAACTCACCTTGATTTTGGTTAAGTCCAAACAAGTATGCAAAGTGTGAGAGTTCTTGGAAATAAGATTCCACGTCACTCTAATTGATTGAACATGCAACAATATGGAATATGTATCAACAATAATGTTTAATTGGATAATTGGAAATCCTAAATCTATAGGATTCGGTAAGGTTTTGTTTAAATGGTAAATATGTGGTTTGGATAACCTAACAAGAGGACTCGGAAAATGAATATGATGTAAAGGAATTATTTAAGAAAAATATTTATTTATCATAAATAATAAAACTGTAAAAATATGTAATTGTTTTAATATAAACATTGTAATAATAAATCAAATATATTTAACTAGTATAATTAAATAACATAATTAAATATAATGATTATTGGAAAAATATTGTACAAGTGATATAATTAATTTATAAAAATTATAAATTAATTTAGATAATATTAAATAATAATTATTTTATTTAAAAGAATATGTGATAATTATATATTTAATTATCAAAATAATTATATTAAATCTAAAAATTAAAAAAAAACATTTTTAATTATTAAACTTGAATATTACTGATTTAAAATAATTATTATGGCCTTGGAATCATTTTAAATAAATAAAATGGATTAAAATGATTTAATAACAATAATTAAGTTTATATAAGTTTAATTATCTAAATAATTAGATGTAATAAAAATTCAGATTCTAAATTTATATAAACTCAGAATAATGCATATTTTGTCATAAAAATAATTTTGAATAAAATTTATATAGTTATATAATTTAAATACAATAAATTAAACTATAGTTATAAGTATAAATATTGATTTATTTATATAAATATCAAAATTGTATAAAATATCAGTAACAATATTATTTTTGTAAATTTAGTATTTAAAATAATTAGTCTGAAAATTTCAGTGTTTATTTCATAAAAATCGATTTATTATAAATTATTAAATATTAAACTGTTTTAATATTATAAAAATTAGTTTTATAAATAATTTTATAGATTTTATATTTTTAATAAAAGCAACAATATATAGTAATGTTATAAAAATTACAAAAAGTTTAAAAAGGATTAAAATAAAAGGAATAAAAACAAATGCAGACCCCTGGGTTGAACCCGGGTCTGTATTGAAGACAAACACACACAACCACTGGGCCATCAGTGGTTTTGTGTTTATGTTGAGTTTATTTAAAATATATGCAGAAATGAAAAAGGTCATCTTCCCCAAATAGAGTCAACAGAAAAGTCAACATTTTCAATTCTCGATTAAAACTATGTTATATCTAAATTAACTTTGGGAAAACATTCTATAAGCATAAACGAACTAATTGGAACAATAAAAACGAACCAGTATCGGCTGGAACGGCGTATCGACTAAATTCCGGCGAGTGACAGTCCCGGCAAGGTTGCAGGTTCGATCAGACGTTAATTTCTGATGTGTTTGGGTAATGTGAAAGGTGTACGAGCTTAATGGGAGTCTGAGGAATTTATATACGAGTTCAATTCGATCTCAGATTCAACATTTCTTAGTGGATTCGATCTATTTTAAATTTTTAAATAAAAAGTCCGTTTATATTCGGTTTGGCACGAAATAATTTCGAATAAGTGGTTCAAAAGGTTGGCAATTGGGTTGGGAACATGTGGGGGTTGATTAAAGTGGAAATAATTTGATTTTGGATGGTTTTGGAGGCTTTTTGGTCGTGACCCGCGACTTGCAGATCTGAATATATATAATCAAATCTGTTTTAACGAGTTTATAAATATTATACAATCCATAATCTAACACATCCCAACTGGTAGACCAGTCGGTTTGTGCGCGTGTTTTGTTTGCGGGGTGGAACAGGTTCGAGTCCCGTTGTGGCCGGTTTGATTGGGTTTAAAACCCTCTTTGTTCTGAATTAATTAAAATAATTAAAATTCTAATTTGTGTATAAAAGAATTAAAATCCATAATCTTTCAGCTCCTATTAGGAGGATAAAATGGTTAAGGCGTTGCGGTTATAACCGAGAGGTCACGAGTTCGATCCCAACAAAGGCCGGTTCTCACCCAGGAGACCCCTTTTTACCGATTTTTTTGATAATTTACACTTTGGCCCCTCTAGTTTCATTTTTTACAAAAATGGTCCCTCAACTTTTAAAAAGTTTACAAAAACAGTCCCTCAACTTTCGTATAAAATACATGTTTGGTCCTTGAAGTTTCAGGAATTGACAGAAATGGTCCCTGAACTGTTCAGTTAAATAAGTTAACTGAGTTAAGTTTTTAAGAAGAATTCCTTATATAAAAGTTAACCAGGTTAGGATATTCAGTTAAAATGAGTTTATAAAAGTCAGTTTTAGTCCCTAGAGTTTAAGTTTGAGAAAATAACTAAATGAACCTTGGACTTCTATTTCAAAAATATCTATTTATTTCTTTTATAAAATAAGTTTCAAAAATTACAAAAAAGACCATAAACTTGTAGTTTTCAATAATTGCACTTTTAACCCTAGTATTTCTAAAGTTTCAAAGAATGACAAATAGGTCCTTGTAGTTTACGAGGTATTGTTTAATAGCATAATTTACATCAAATTATGAACTTATCCATATGTTAGTGTCGGTATAAGTACTTGTGAGTATTAGGCAAGTATATTCTAATGTATTCCATTCATAATGTGATAGTAGTTATAATGCAAGTCTAATAAATACAAGTGTGAAAATCAGGGTGGTTACAAGCATGCTCAACTTGTCCAATTCAGTTTAGAGTCTCATTCTATGTCAAAGTCAAGCAGTTTCACTTTTGCTTTGACTTTTGATTCTGACCTGTTTGGTCAACGTTAGGACCTGTTTTGAACATGTTTTGAGACCATATTATCATTGAGTATTACCCTATGAAGTTATACCACATGTTCAATCTCTTTGATAGGTTAAAAGACAAGTCTTGAATATATTGTTAAAAATGACCACAATACCCCTATGTGGAAAAAGTAGCTAAATAAATGGTTTTAAACTTAACCAAACTATATTCTGACTTTAGATCAGTATGTACTTCAACTAAAAATATGTTTTTACTACTTGGACTTGTCGTCTTTATGCCCATCCGACCTTCCAAACCCGTCTTTATGCGCATAACTAGTTATGCGAACCTAGTTCACATAAACCTTTTATGCCCATCCGACCTTCCAAACCCGTCTTTATCCGACCTTCCAAACCCGTCTTTATGCGCATAACTAGAAATGTGTTTTTACTACTTGGACTTGTCGTAACGGGTCAAAACCTTTTATAACCTTTCAAAATCAGAATGTTGGTTTACTTAACCTTGTATAAACCACATTCTATTCAATCTATGCTTAATCTAGCGAATCGATCTTATTCTTTAGTACTGCGTCGTGCCTAAGGAACTTACCTATGACCCGTATACATTCTAACAGATAAATGAATCTGTTCACTTCGGACTATAGACCCTCCCAGATATTCGGACTTGAGTTTAATTGCTTTTTCTTTATGGCTTTTACTATATTGAAAACCGTTATTGGTTGGAAGCTAGCTAAAAGGTAAATACTCTTAACTTATTTTCTTTTAAAACTTGGGGTATGGCGAATACGCCACTTGAGCGGGCATTCCATAAATGAGCTACCTATGATTGCTCATAAATGTAAGAACCCAGTTTAATCTGTTACAGTTGATCACTGAAACAATTGGGTGTTATTGGTACCGTGTCCGGGCGTCCCGACACATGAACTATTATGGTCATACAGAATAACGTGTCGGGGTAGGCATACTGACTGTAAGACACGTTATTCAACTTTGGTGTGTACCTTAATCATTATAGCACTGAAAATGACCGGCTTTGATATCTTGTTCCCATTGTATGACAAATATGTAAATTTGGTGACAAGTCAAAATCCAAAGAAATATTAAATGATTACCTACGGGTTTTCTCTATGTGTAAAATCATTTCTGAAAAGCTATTTTCAAAATGAGTATGTTAATTGTATTTACCAGCGAAAGCTGACGTATTATTAAAAGATTGAACTACAGGTACCGAACCTTGATATTAGGCTGGGAATCCAGGTCGGCTAAGATAAAGGCAATGGAATTTGCAACTCCTAGCTTAACGCCTATGATGTCTTAGCATCTTTTTATCGATCTTGCCTATGGGCTTAAACTTGAACACTTGAACATCTTTGTATTTTGAATATTCGACACTTTTTAATGATATGTATATTTTTAATTCTAATACTTCCGCTGCATTATTAGATACTGTTATCTAATCGTCATGACCCGCTCGGGCCCACCGAAAATTGGGGTGTGACAGTTCGTGTCCCCGTCGAGTACGGTAGAGGAATTGCATTTTCTAGGGTTTTTTTTAGAAACTGTTATGGTTGAACAAGTTGAAACAGATCTAACCAGCATTTCAGAGATGTACAGTCACATAGATAAGATCCGCCAGGGAGAGTGTAACATGATTTAGGGTCTGAAGAGGTTGTGAAATTAGTGGGAATTGAAGGTTTGTGAAAGTAGTAGTTTTCTGGTGATGATTTGTGTGTGTACGGAAACGGTGGAATTTCGGAAGTTGTAGATCGGGAAAAGGTAGGAGTACTCAATGGTGCGGTTTACGATTAATTTGGTTAATTTGGTTCGGTTAATTTGGTTAATACGGTTCAATTAATTTGGTTTTTTATTTAATTTTTTGTGGTCATAACCAAACACCGAACCGAATCGAATTTGTGCCAACTATAACTTAACCAAATAACGAATTTGAATTCGGTTTGGTTTGGTTTTCGGTTAAAACCAAATTAACCGAATTTAACTAGATTAAACAAATTCAACCAAATTATTTTTTCTCTTGTTTCGTGGAACATGTACCTGTTTATACATAACTACAGACGCATGATTTAACACAATATTAAAACATACTAATACCAAAAGTTTCAACCCCCTCCCCCCCAAAACATGCACAACCCGAAGTAGTCTAAAACAAAAGCACTAAATTTAAACGAGTCTAAAATAGAAGTAAAAGTCCAACTAGTCGAATGGTCTAGGGTTTTTAGTTAACAACGTGCTATGTGAGATGTTAGGAGACGATTTGGGCTATAAGTTTTGGACTTGATAATTGTATATTTAGGTTAATGAATTTGGGTCTTGGGATGGGCTATTAAATTAAACACACACACACCAACATATATATATATATATACATATATAATTTTTTTTATAAAATTACAAGATTCAATTGGTTAGTTTGGTTATATCTAAATGCCAGAATTTAAATAAAAATCAAACCAAACACCGAACTGAATAACCGAATTTGAATGCGGTTATGGTTACAATCTAAACCAAATAACCGAATTTTTATTCATTTAGTTTTTGAATTCGGTTTGGTTTTCGGTTAATTCAATTATAGCCGAATAATGAACACCCCTAGAAAAAGGAGAACACGGTGCTTGAGGGCAGCGAGATGGCTGAGTGGTGTGAGAGAGAGAGGGAGAGGATAGAGAAATGGAGTTCAGAGAAAGATTGGTTAAAATGAATTTGTGATTTTTATTTAAAAAAACAAATGAAATTGGGTATATTGACAAAATTACCCTCATGTGCAAGCTAATTCAATGAAAAAAGTTAATGAGGATAGGGCCAAAACACATAAGATACAAAGTTTGTAAACATTAAGTATGATTCTCATCAAATTTAAAGACAAAAGATACGCTTTGAAATTTGGTATAAATATAAATAAGGAATTTTCTAACTTACGAGTTTAATTGTTCAAAGAAACCCGTTAATGGATAATGATATAATTCTCAAATAATAATACATTAGAAACTCTATGAATTAATGATGTTGGGACCGAGAAATTTTATTAATTTAGCGAGATATAATTATATCGATAAATTAATAATTTATTAATTTAAAGTGGTTTTACGTGTAACCTTTAAATTTCTAATTCCAATGCACATTCACAAATTAATTGAATTTGTCAAATTCATCGTTTTTTAATATAAAAAGTTAGTTCATGGTACCAAAAATTAAATGCACATTTCTTCTCCAAACGTTAAACATTTTTAGTAATTAATCATATAAAATGTTTATTGAAAAGTTTTAAAATCACATCAACGACGGCTCCAAACTCTTAAGTGCAAGAGTTAGTGCAATGAGTAGATTTAAAGATAAACTCAATATAGATTTGAAGTTCAACAAAAAAATCAAGTGATTATAGATTCATGTTTTACTAGACAATATTAGAATTTGTAATATTTTGTTAATTATTAATTTGTAGTTTCGTTGAGAGAAATATATATACAGTAGGATTTCAAAACAGTTATTACCTTTTTTTTTATTTTTTTATCGATTGGGGTCCAATTTTACACTGTTCTCAAGTTGGGACTCGACAAATTATTAAATTTGCCGGCTATTAATTTATAGAGGTTTTACTGTTAGTTATTCGTGGCTATTAATTTATAGAGGTTTTACTATTAGTTGTATATGTATAAGATTATTATAAAAAGTGGAGTGTTTATTTTTTACTACAATTAGGTAGGGTAGTTTAAATGGTTTATATATAAATACAAGACTTGTGGGAAACCTAATTAAAAAATTGTGAGACAAGAGAAGTTTCACAATCCACCACCATCATAAGTGGTTCGACCTTTTCCCTCTTGGTCCGACCCGGTCACCGGCCTCCCCGTTTGATGCCGCCCACCATCACACAACGTGACCCATCGTCATCCGATGTCAGTCGTTGTCTCCAGCCGCTTCGCCTAGCCTCGTTTTGCATGTCGGTTCCCGTGATGTCTCTCGTTGATTCAAGTGTTGATTCAGATTCGGATTCGGATGTTCGTGAACTCATCAACTAGTGTGACATTTGTTGAATCCATCATGTGTGTTTTTTCAGTTTTTTGTCTAACTTACAAACCTAAAAACTCTAGGGTTGGATTATATAATTGTTTAAACTGATTATAACTGGACCATTGATGGGAATTAACCCGGATTTAATATTTTGTATACGCGCTTCCTCTACTCGATTAATATGTGATATTAAGAAATAATAAAATTGGACTTAAAGGAAATTAAAATTGTACACCTATTCCAAACATTTGCAACATGCATTGATATAATCGAAATTCGTTGTTTATTATAAAAAGACATTATCAATAAATCATAAATGCATAAAACCTCTAATGATCTAGACATTTCATTGCATTAGATGTAGCTATTAAATAGATGGGAAAAAGATAATTTGTGGACGATGTTGTTTGCTTTGATAGTTTAGAATTAAGGGAAACCACTTGATAATCCGTATTGGCCAATGCTAGAGAAATCCATATAAGATGCCACCCGTATCTTTGAGGGTAGTAAAGGCAGAGAAGCTTCAGAGTTCAGTACCTTAATGGCTTGCCGTATTGATGGGCGAAGTTCAGCGTCAGGGTGCGAGCACCATAACCCAACGATCATTAAATGCTTAATTTCTTCTTCTTCAAAGTTTAACTCTAGACATGGATCAACTGCTTCTAAAAGAGTCCCAGTTCCATAGAGATCCCAAACCCAATCTACTAATCGCATAAGATTTTCTTCATCCTTGTCCTTGATGGGTTTTTGCCCACAAGCTATTTCCAATGCAACAACTCCGAAGCTATAAACATCTGATTCCTTGGTTGCTTTCCCGGTTCCTGCACATTCAGGTGCCATATAACCAAAGGTTCCTGCCAACGTCGTTGTTTGCGTTCCTTTCTCATGGTCAACTAACTTAGCTAGCCAAAAATCACCAAGCTTTGCATTGAAATTTGAGTCCAACATCACATTACTCGATTTGATATCTCTATGCAAAACACATTGCTCCCATTCTTCATGTAAATATAGTAAAGCAGAAGCCAGATCAAGGGCAATTTTGTACCTTGTATTCCATGTCAACAAGCTCTTTCCTTTGAAGCGATGTAAATCTAAGCTTCCGTTTTCCATATATTCATAAGCAAGAAGGAGTTCTCCTTTGTCGTGGCACCAACCAATTAGTTGCACCAAATTTTTGTGCCTCAATCGGCTAATGATCCTTACTTCTGCAGCATACTCTTTGATTCCCTGTTTGGAAGTCTTCGACACCCTTTTGACTGCGACATACATACTTAAATCTTTCAAAAACCCTTTGTAAACTCCTCCAAAACCGCCCTCTCCAAACTTCTTTGTCTCTGCGAAGTCAGCAGTTGACTGAGCTAATTCATGGTAAGAAAATCTTCTAGGCATAGTGACCCTCATTTCTAACTCACTGTTCATCTCCGAAACAAGCCCAACTTCCTACTCTTTATTACCATCATATTTTTTCCTCCACCATAGAAAATAAGCAAGTATAGCCAAAACAATAACTATAACCAACGTTTCAGCTATTAATACTACTTTAAGCATTGTATTGTCTTTCCCTTTCACAATAAGTGGTAGGTTGCCGATTGTTTTCGGGCTAACCTTTATTTTAGTACTATTAAACGTCCATGATCTTAAAATAACTTTCTCAAAGTAGGTTCCAGTGGAAGCTGAAAACCCAAAAGTTACCCATTCGGGCAACTCTTTCCTTAGATCAACCGTATAATCAGGGGCGTAGCATTTAAGGGGCCGGGAGGGGCGCCCGACCCCCCGAACTTTTCGCTCAGTAGTGTTGTGCATGTAGTTTTCGTATAGAAATTTTTGGGTATATACGTTTTCGACCCCCCGGTTCTATAGAAATTTTTTGGTATATATGTTTTCGACCCCCCCAACGAAAACTTCAAGCTTCGCCACTGCGTATAATTAAGGCCAGTTTCCCATACAGGTAAGTTATTTTTATAATTCGTGAAGGAAACACTAAGATTTTTTGAATCCGCATAATAATTTATCAAAGCTCTATACTCTTTCCCATATGTTATATTGCTAAACCATTTCCGATACGCAACAGAAGTAATAGAGTTAATATCGATACCTACATGGTCGCCTACGAATGTATTAGCATCAAGGTCTATTGGATCCCACGCGTTACGATAAGTATCAAACTCCACAGCCACAAATTGATATTTACTTGTGTTGGTTCGAAAATCTAACGGAAGCCCAATGGATCCTCCATAATAGAAGTCAGCGTTAATCTGTGCAAGGAAAAATGTGAGACCATCAGCGTAAATATTCGTGTGGTATGAATTTATTACAAATGTGAAACTGGTAGAGAAGCTGGCTAGTTCAGTAGAGTCGTTGTCCCAAAGATGAAGAGGTTCGATGTATGTTGCTCGACCTATTAAGTCGATCAAGGTGGAGGCCACTTGGATTCCATCATCGGAGATAGCCGCTCCATTACCAGATATTGTTATATCCTGGGAATTTTTTAGTGTAATATTTGTGAAATTGAAGGAAACTGAAGCTGCATAAGGGATTAAACCAAGAAAGAAGCATGTTAAGATAGACATGAGCCTAGCCATTAACTTGCTATAATAGTTGCAAGCTTCTTGGTACATAGTTTTCCTTAACAAATGACATTAATATATAATGACGAAGATGTGAGTTCGATTATTAAAATAAAAGAAACATACCAAATATACTATTCCTTTGGTGGGTCACCTGGAATCCATCATTAGAGGTATAAGCTGCATCACCTAAGAATATTATATCCTAGGCATTGTTTGGAGTAATAATAAATTTAAATTGAAAGTAATTGATGGTGCATAATGGATTATAGTAAATAAGAACCAACGCACCGGTTGAGGTGTGGACATATAATGTATATATGTGTGGGTCTTCAGGGGCAAAAGAGAAATTGCACTAATTTTAACGTTATTTTACTAATTTCGTGAAAATAATTTTAAAAGCGGTGGGCGGTTAATCATGCATCATGTGGTCGTGTTGATAGCCGAAAGACAAGGGGTTACATGCATTAATCGGCCTTTGCCCCGATTGCTATGTGTTATGTGTCTTATGTCCAAGCCGTGATGCAAAACTAATATCGAGCCGAGTGTCTCTTTATTTCTATTGGTTAGAGGTAAGACTGTCTATATCTCACCCTCCTCAGACCCTACTTTAGTTTTGCTATTGATGGGATTTACTGAGTATTATGATGATGATGAGTAAATAAGAAGCATGTTAAGATAGACATGAGACTAGAAATTAACTTGCTAAAATAGTTATGAGCTTCTATATATCTAGATAGTCTTGCTTAACAAATGCCATTAATATATCAAGGTGTGTCTCCCTGTGATGTTGAGGACTTGTAGACCTATATATACTATCTGAATGTGCGAGAGATGTGTCTTCCAATTTGAAGATTTAAGTCGTATAGTGGATTAAAGTAAATTTTTAACGGCCAACAGAATCAATATCGAGCACTCTCGGGCACCCATTGGACAAACGGAGTACTCCGAGAGTAATCCGAGTCCACCACCAATTCTGCGAAAAACCAAGTAACCCACCTGCCCGTAGGCACGATAGTGAAATTACCGGTAAAACCCGTTTGGCTCAACGATCCAACCCAGGTTTCTCTGAGTCTCCTATTATTGCCTAACAGTGCCTTACTGTACACCAAGTGAGAGTTAAACCTACATCTCTCAAGAGAAATGCAAGTTCTCTCTCACTTGATCAAGAGATCATTAGCAAGGTTGCTGTTAAAAAGACATGACATTAATATCATGGTTATGAGGATATATATTTGGAAGTAGATTATTTTTGCCTTTAAAGTCTAACTTCCATGTAAAAAGTCATTTAAAAGTAGGTCAACCAAATTGATGCCTTTTATGTAGAAAGTCATTTAAAAGTCAGTCAACCTAATTATAATTTATATCCCTGGCATTGTTTGGAGTAATAAATTTAAGAGTAAATTTTTGTTTTCGTCCCTGAGGTTTGTCCATTTTAACTAGTTTAGTCCAAAAATCTAATTTATAATAAAATCATCCCTAAGGTTGCATTTCTTAACGTTTTTCATCCCTACGGTTTGCATTTCTTAACGTTTTTCATCCCTAAGAATTAAATGAAAAAGCACCCTTAGGGATGAAAAGCGTTAAGAAATTCAAACTTCAGGGCTAGATTTGTTATAAATTAGATTTTTGGACTAAACTAGTTAAAATTGACAAACCTCAGGGACGAAAACAGAAATTTACTCTAAATTTAAATTGAAAGTAATTGATGGTTCATTATGGATTATATTCATGATTGTAAAAGAAGGTCTACAAAACCGAGTACTCTTTGAGAAATGGCTTTAAGGAAGGCTGCCGAAGCGATTTTTTACAACTCCGCCTAATTACTCGGAATCGATCAAACGCGGTCAACATCGACTAGAATCAGATCTAGTAGGTTAACTCGGAGTGAGTTTGACTTAAAAAAAAATTAAAACATAATTTTTATGCCTATTATATCAAAAATAAATATTATTTTCACGTATTTTGTTATAAATATTAATAAATTTATGTTATTTGACATATATTTAATTTCCAAAAACTAATTTCTTTATAATTTAACATGTCCGAGTACTCCACGAGTACTCTCCGCCTAGGCCGAGTACTCTCAACTACTCAGTCGACCGACTAGGGAGCGCCTAACGACTTTTATAACCATGATTATAGTAAATAAGATGCATGTTAAAATAGACAGGAGACCAGAAATTAACTTGCTAAAATAGTTCTCATCTTCTATCTTGATAGTCTTGCTTAACAAATGTCATTAATATATATCAAGGTGTGTCTCCATGTGATGTTGAGTACTTGTAGACTAATAGTGTCTGAATGTGCGAGAGATGTGTCTTTCTATTTGAAGATTTAAGTCGTATAGTGGATTAAAGTAAAAAAGTTAACTGATATAAGATAAGGTTTGCTATCAAAAAAATGACATTAGTATCTTCGTTATGAGGATATATAATTGGTAGTAGATTATTTTTGCCTTTAAAGTCTAACTTCCATGTAAAAAGTCATTTAAGAGTAGGTGATTGATGTCTTTTATGTAGAAGGTCATTTACAAGTCAGTCGACCTAATTATTATTTATGCAAATTTTTTTTTTAATAGCAAACCGAACTTATCATTAACCAAAAATGTTTACCCCAGCCAGAAGTTGAGGACAAAGGTACAAAACATAAGGAAAACAGGAAAGCACATAAACCTGGATAGAAACTTAAAAACTTTACATCCTACACTTAAACTCCCACCACTCCTGCCTTGAGATCTCCTTGAACTTTGATATCTTGGATATACAGTAGAATGATTCCTCTTATATTTGCTCAACAGTTGTTTGTATCGCGCTTGCCTTGATTTCAAAGATCTTTGCGTTTCGAACTCTCCAAAGTTTCCACAAAGTCTGAATAACTATTGTATGGATTGCCTTCCTTACGTTCCGACTCCTCTGAATCTCGTTTATCTCCTGCATAAGCAGTTGAATTGTAACGTTTCTGTACGCCACTTGAATTTTTAGCCATGCGAACACTTCACTCCAAATTTGTTCAGCAAAACCGCACTGAATCAAAACATGATCTATTCCACAATGCATTTGCTGTTGGAATACCATACCCCTCCTCCTTAATCCATTTGCTGTTGGAATTATGTTTTCCACCGCTCGCCAAACGAACATAATACTTTTATTTGTTGCCCATCTATTCAACACAAAATCACTGGCTGCATATTTAAATCTATCTGCTGGGCCAATGACTCCCTTACCCCCTTCACTGTGAAACTCTTGTCCTCATTATTTTTCCATACCTGCTCATCGTTGTTGGGTGATATCTGGTGGTATATCAAGCCTATCTTTAGTTCATTCATTTCCTGGATTTCCACCGGACTGTTAGGAGTTCTTGACCCGGCCTAATCGGCTAATCCCACAGACGCCCCCCGTTGTTCGGTTTGTAACAATCTTTTACCACTGCTCTCCAATCGGCTGCCAACATATACAAACCAGGGAACTGCTTCTTTAACGGTTCATTCCCCAACCATGTATCCTCCTAGAACATGGTTTTATCCCCAATCCCCACATTACTTATCAGATAAATCGACACATCGATGTTTTTCTTTAAAAAGTCAGTTTCTATGCTACATATATTTTTCCATACCTGTTAAAGTCTTTTTTAGCGGTATTGACCGAATCCTTTTTTTGTTGCAATGGATAGACTTGATAACTCTTGTCCAAAGTTGTCGTGGCTCCATTTTAAGTCACCACCACCACTTCAACAAAAAGGCTAAGTTTAGATCCCCAATGTTACCTACACCCAGTCCTCCAAAGTTTTTTGATGCCACCACTGTTTCCCATTTCGTCCATCCAATTTTGTTGGCTACAACCTCCCCATAAGAACTTTCTCCTTATTCCTTCCAAAATTTTTTGCACAGACTTCGGACATTTGTAAAGAGACATGTAGTAGTTAGGTAGACTACCAAGAACAAATTTTACTAGCATTACTCTTCCGGCAAACGAATGGTTTTTTGCTTTCCAAGATGATAGCCTTTTATTGAACGTGTCGATGACTTCTTTCCAATTTGCCACTCTATTCATGTTTGCACCTACTTTTAGACCAAGATATATGAAAGGGAACTTTCCTGCTTTACAATTGAAGACTGTGGCCATATCGCTTACTTTTACCTCACTTGTGCTTACCCCGCATAATTGGCTTTTCCTAGGATTGACTTTCAAACCGGACACAAGGTAGAATATCCTCAACAATCTATTTAGCGTTCTCACATTGTTTTCATCCCACTTGCCCAAAAATATTGAATCATCCTCGAATAGCATATGGGTTAAACATGGACCGTCACCCGGGAGCTTCAAACCAGAGAATATCCCCAAAGTCTTTGCTTTTTCAATCATAACGTGTAGTGCTTCTATTGCCACTATAAACAGAAACGGTGATAGTGGATCCCCTTGTCGAAGGCCCCATTTATAGTGGAATTTACCTAAGGGTGCACCGTTACCAAAACCGACCATCTGCCTGCAAATAAGATGCCCATGACCCAATTTTTCCATTTAGCCGGAAAACCCATACGAGTTAGTACAGAAATTAAAATTTCCAATTCAACATGTTGTACGCCTTTTCAATGTCCGCCTTAAACACAAAAATGCTTTTCTTTGTCTTCTTTGCCCACCCCATCACTTCGTTAATGACCAAAGGACCGTCCACAATATTCCTTTCCGAGACGAAAGCCGATTATACATTTGACACCACACTTTTGATTACACCTTTATTCTGTTTGCTAATACTTTTGAAATAATTTTGGTAACAACACCGATAAGAGAAATAGGCCTGATGTCCGAAAATGACATCGGATCTGTTACCTTTTGAATAAGGGCGATAAATGATGCGCTACATGTATGATGTATAGATCCATGGTTACAAAATTGTGTCATAAAGTCCATAACAGACACCTTTAGTTCCTCCCAATACGTTTTAATCAGATTGAAAGTAATACCATCTGGTCCCGGCGATTTATTGATACCGCACTCCCATACTACCATGCGAACATCATCCATGCTGAACGGTTGAACTAAGCCTTCTACCTGATCCGTGTTCAGTTTTTTAAAACCTTCGGTTCCGATTCGGGGCCTCGATCTCACCGGTTCATTGAACTTTTTTTGAAAAGCCTTTTGGAATTGTAATTTTAGTTCAACCGGGTCAGTCACCCAATTGCCTTCGATCCATAACCCACTGATTTTGTTCCTAGCGATATGCCTCTTAACGATTGTATGAAAAAATACCTTGTGTTTTCGTCCCCCAAACCTACCCAACGAATCTTTGCCTTTTGTTGCAAGTCAAACACTACCGAATCGTGCCATTCCCTGATTGTTGTTTTCCACCCTTGCCATTCTTTTATCTCCAATTCTGTGAGTCTTCTATTCTCTGCCAAGTTATCCAAAATAAAAACCTTCTTCTCTGCTTCCTTTAATTCCAAATTTTCTACCATTTTTTTATTTTCCGCCATTTTCTTAATTCTTCTTTAATAGCCTTTAGTTTTGTTGCCAATACTTCATCTTTGAATTGTGATTCACAAATGCATCCCAGACCTCTCCTAACAGCCTCATCGAAACCTGTCATTCCAAACCAGCTATTGAATAGCCTGAATCGAAATGTGTGAGGACCGTGTTCGTCTTCGTTGAATGCTCTGACCGGATCTAGATCTACATTCACGGTGCGGAATCCATGACATAGATTGACATAATGATCACACACACACCATTAAATGTTCTTCTCATTAATATTCAAAGTTGTACAAAACCTAGAGAAGATTGGACAGAGCTTCGCTGTAGTTGCCCAAAAGTTACACAAACTAAGAACCTAACACCCATATATATAGACCTGCTCGCTTCGTACGAAGCGACTAATCCTTCCTTCGTACGAAGGGACTTCTTCAATACATAACCTATCACTTTTATACAATCAACATATAAATACATACAATCAACATCAAACATAGACTCAATACAAGACGGAAGCTACAGACATAGTGCATTCACAGGATGGACCGAAGCTGTTATTCACTGTTGTCAACATTAATGGGCTATGATCCGATATTTCCCTGTTCAGAGCTAACAGAGTTGCGTTCGGCCATTTTGATATAAAATTCCCACATACTAGCACACGGTCTATTTTACTCAGGTTTGTGCCATCCCCTGATAGGAAGGTAAATCTTTTTCCCCCATGTTATACTCTAGAAACCTTCCACTATTTTTAAAGCTATTAAAGCATAACCCTCCATTTGCATCAAACTGGGAATTAAACCTTTTCTTCCGGAAAACGTACCTCATTAAAATCCCCGAGCATAATCCAGATCCCCTGGATATTATTTTTCGCTGATAATAAATCGTCCCACATCCTTCTCCTGTTTGCCTGTATAGTTGATCCTGTTGGTGCACTACGTCTGTCAACTACGTCTTATGTTGAGTCTCGGGTTCGTTGCGAAGATTGAGTTCGTTGCGGAGATGTTAAAGCATGATGTCATGATGACATCATCAATGACATCATGACATATGAAACAAAGTTAGACTATGACAAAATCAGGAAACATGTGCACATGAGAAATTATGTTAATTCTGATTCCGCCCATGTGTCAAAGTTTAGATCTGATTTCGCTCATTAGTCAACACATGATTCCGCTCATGTGTCAATGATGATTCCGCTCATATGTCAGTTATGATTCCGCTTTTGTGTCACGACCGTATAAGCGGAATCACATCATATATAAATAGAGTCATAAGAGCGAAATCAGTAAGATAGTTCTAGGTGTGTTCTTCCGGTGAGCCACGAAGTGCTGCCGAAGTGTTGATTTGTTTGTAAACGTCATTCAGATTAATAGAATCAACAGATTAAATTGAATTCTCGCTGAATTGTACTCCGTTTGTCTGTTTCCGCCATTCAAACTGAGATAAACTCTTCTACGCGACTCATTTAGGTCCGAATTCGATCCTACAATTGGTATCAGAGCCAGTGAAAAAGAGTTCTACACAATTCAGCCGATAATTCTGTTTCTACACCATTCTTTTCTGAAAATTAAAACTTTTTACGGTCAGAATCGGTTTAAATTCACACAGTATGTTCGTAATCATGTATAAGTAAATCCTTGAAAGTTTCAAAGCTTGAATCGATCTAAAACATCGAATTTTTGAGGGTTCGCTTTTACGGTTTCGTACAAAAAGTGACATGGTTTACTTGTGATTTCGCTCTTACGGTCATCATATAGTTGATTCCACTCATTTGTACAAAGTGATTCCGCTTTTGTGACCACTAGGTATCGCTTTTGTGACATTTGAGATATCGCTCTTGTGTCACTTGAGGTTCCGCTTTTATGACCAAAAGTGATTTCGCTTATAGTGACAATTAGATTTTGCTTTTGTGACAACTAAGGTTATCGAACTGTGTAATCACGTGATCTGGTGCACCGATTCATTCATGTTATCGGAATTTGCTGTTGTGTATTGAAAGTTGTCGGCAAGATTAAAAAAGTGTCAGCAAAGTGCATGTGATATTATCAAAAGTTCATTGAATATTGTGAACCGATTGAAAATGCTTTGTATTGTGTGATAGATATTTCAGATTGGCATGTGATTTGTTAAAAGGTGACAATTCATGTGAGTAGGCTCGGTCAAATAAAAAACAAGTATGTCATAGAGTCACGTGAATTCATATTGGTTGTGACAGCACCTTCTCACTAGTTATTAATTGTTTGGTTCATATCAAGTTGCGACCCAATCCAAGAGTTGTGAAAGAGTTGTTGTCGGCTAAGTGGAGTTGTTAGATCTATTCATTGGATCAGACTTCACGTGAATACATAAATCTAGTTGACAGAATCCATGTGACTACAAAGATCGGCCCAAGATTGATATTACGGCTCAAGAGTGATATTGTTTGTTGACAATTATTTAGAAAGCATTAATACATTTGACAAATATTAGTACATGTGTTGAACAAGTTCTCGGCCCAAAGTCATATTCTCGGCCCAATCAACCTTTAAAGTGAACATTTGTGAAATTGTTTACCAGAAATATGGATTTTGAAGAAGTGTTGGCATATGTGTATTATGAATCTCAACAGTATATTCCGATAAAGAAAGAAGAAGAAACAGTCTCAGCAAAAGAAGTTGTTGAAAAAGTTCCAGTTTTTTATCATTCGTCTGATGAAGAGGGTGACAAGTATGAAGAAGAAATCCAAAGACTTGAAACTCTTAAACAACAACTTCCATCTGATCAACGGAGTGGAAAGTTATTTTATGCCGATAAAATTGAAAAATTGAAAGAAAAACAAGATGCAAAAAGAAAGAATCAAAAGGCAGTTATTGTTAAAGAGGAGATCAGAGCTGAGAAAGAAGTAAAAACAGCAACAACAGAAAAGCAAATCAAATCTAGTGTGAAAAGGCAGGTTGAACAAGTTCCAGCGGTCAAGATTGAGAAAGAAGAATCTGTAAAACCTGTATCTGTGAATCCTGAACCAGAGATAAAGAAAGAGGCTGCAGAAGACGCACCTATCTTTGATTATTCATCAGAAGAAGATAGTAAGGATGAAAGTGTTCATGAGGAGAAGAAACAGGTTGAAAATATTTCAGCTTTGAAGGTTGAGACGAAAGCTGAAGAGAAACAGATTCCTGGAAAATGCTTAAACTGTGAAAAATCTGAGACAGACAATGCCAAACTCTTGAAGAATGTAGAGAGTTTGTCATTAGAAAACAAAAATCTTAAAAAATCAGAAAATGTTTTGAAAAATCAAATACACAATTTGGAAAATGAAAAAGTAAAAATTGAGAAAGATTTTCAAAGTCAAATAAAAATTTTAGAAGATGAGAGATTTGTTTGGTAAAAACAATCTTGAAAAACAAATTGCAATCAATTCTTATCTTGAAAAGATTATTCGACTTGAAAAGGAAGCAGAGGTTGCTCAAAAGAAAATCAATGAATGGGAACAAAAGTTGAAGGTGTTTGTGAATACTTCAACTATTCCTTGTCCAAAACCAGTTGATTCAGTTCCAATAAGTGACGATGTCACAAACTTTGACAAAGTCAAAGTTGAAGATTGTGATGAGAAATCTGATGATGAAAAAGATAAAAGTGAAAAACAAAATTTATTTTTGAGGTTAAAAGAAAAGTTTCAAGAAACTGTTCCACAATCAACTGGAAAGGGAGAATGCTCTAAGCAAAAACCTTTGAAGAAGAAAGTGGAACAAAAACAAAAAGAGAAAATTTTGAAAAATGTTCAAAAAGATAATAAAAGCTCATCAGATCGATCATCTAATCGCAATGAAAAATTACAAAAATCGAAAAATGAAAACTCTAAAATTGTTGGCAATAAGTGGTGCAGGTTGGACCACAGTGCTCAAAAGTCAAATCCAGCAAACAAGAGGAGCAAGGATTATCACCAAGCCAAACAGTGCTATGATCTGAATGTTTGGACTGATAATGGTGATTGGTATGATAGAAGAGTGTGTTACCGATGTGGTTATCAAGGACACATTGCTGTTAACTGCCAAGATTGGAGTTATGAGACGAGGAGATGCTTTAATTGCACCATCAGAGGTCACATTGCCAGAGATTGCCCAAGGAGATCAAATGAAAGATTGAGGGTTAATTCTCAGAAGATGGCAAAGAAATCAGTCAATGTCAAGCCCAAAGAACAGAAGGTTCAAGAACCTAAAGTTCAAGAAACGAAAGTGAAACTTTCTCAGGGGCAGAAAGACAGACTGAGGAAGAAGAGAAAGAAGGCTAGAGAGTATCTAGAAAGGATTTTGTCCTCGGGTTCATCTGTTGGTAAAAATAAGAGTTCTGATGAATCAACTTCCTCGATTGCAAAGTCAAGCAAGACGAATTCATCAGATACAAATCTGAGGACAAAAGAAGAAAAGAGGAAGAAGAAAATGGTCGGCGATGAATCTGACGTGTCAAAGTCAGACAAGCCACCTTCAGGCGATGAATCTGACAGATCAAAGTCAGACAAGCCATGTGCAGGCAATGATTCTGGTTTTTCAAAGCCAGAAGAGCCTGTTGTTGAGGTAAAATATGAGAATTCAGGTTTAACAATGGATGATGAAAATTTTCCACCATTGTTGAACAAGAATTCAAAAGCACCCAAGGACAGTCAGGCTTGGGTGAAACTCTTTAAATGAAAAACCTGACTTGCCGGAGTTCCCAGGTTGGTAAGCGTGGAACATGAATCGGCACATTTCTTGAGAAATTCACATTTGTGATATTTTGATTTAAAAGTGGTAAATCAGGGACATTAAGTTGTACTTGATTTTCTACAAGTGATGTTTGTGGATTGTTCTTAAAAATGTTAGTTTTTACAAGTAATTGAAGAAAACAAAGTGATGAAAGATCCCCATATTTGTGAAAAGACACACAAAACTTATTTTCCGGAAAAACCATTTTGATTAAAACAAACTTAAGTGTTTTGAAATCACTATGGGAAAATAGTTTGTTGTGAGGGGGAGTTCTGATTATTTAAGCCAAGTGAATGGAGAATTGAAGTGATTCTCATCATGTTGTCACATTTCTTGTACAGTTTGTTTCAAATTTTCCCAGAAAATCAAAATTGAGACATATTTTGATTTTAGGGGGAGTAAAATTTAAAAAAAAAATTGAAAATTTGAAAATGTCAAAAACATTGAAAAATTTAAAAATGAGTTTTGCTGAAATAAGAGGAAATGATAGAAAATCAGTGGACTGTCACAGTACACTAAAGAAATGGAAAGTTATAATGTGATAAACGGTCTCACTAAAGATGTGACGGTAGGCTCAGCTAGACTAGTAGATTTGCGATAACGATACAAACCTAAAGCAAAAAGCCTAGTTCTAGTGGGAAACATGGTCAAAAGCATAGTACTTAGTTTTGTCCTTCTTGATTGTGTGCCTACTCAGTAATCGCTGATTGTCGAAAGACATAAAACTGGTTAAGTTTGTGAACTTTCACAACTTTGCTGAAAAGTCGCTGTGATTGTGCATTTCATTTTGCAAAGATTTAAACTTGTTTTATTTCTTTATTTTGTTTAAGCATCGGACATCCTCTGCGTATACGTGAGTATCGACCTGGATGTTGTTGCCTAAACGTTCTGCTTTATTTTCTTTGGTGTTTCGTTTAAGCTTTGGATCACCTCTGCGTATACGGGAGTATCGACCTGGTGGTTAAAGCCTAAACAACTTCAACTTGTTTTATTTTTCTTATTTTGTTTAAACATTGGACTTTCTCTGCGTATACGGAAGTATCGACCTGATTGTTAATGTTTAAACATTCTGCTTTGTTTTCGCACAAATCACAGTTGATAAAGTTTAAAGGCATTACTTGAGTCAGTGTATTGCATGATGAGGGGATATGTTGAGATCGTGGGGTCCATAAGAATTTAGTGCTATCTAAATATACCTAAACGTATCGGTAAGCATTTCGAAAGTTTTTAGATTGAGTTTAAGTGGACAACAATATCGTCAATCAATGTGAATCATTTAGAGCATAAAATGAAATCAAGCTTAACGGTGCTTGTGATTGGTCACAAAAACTGATATGATCCTCTTACGCAAACTCACAAAAATATTGTCTGTAAATATTTCATTTTCTGCATTTCTATTTTAGTCAAAAATTCAAAAAGATTTTCGGAGTGTTTTAGCATAAATTTTGAAAAATCAAAAAGATTTTCGACAACTGATGTTGATGAGCTGATATTCAAAATTTCAAGTGCTGAACATGATGAACAGGGTTGGGAGTGAGTGCTTAAATGAAAGAATTTATTTTGAAAAAGAAATTTTGATTAGTTAATCAGGGTCATTAATTTGAACTTGATGGAACTATTTCTAATAAGTTTTTATTATTGTTTTAAGTAAAAACTTATGAGTTTGTAAGAAGATTGTGTAGGAGATGAGATGAACAGAGATAAAGCCAGGGTTTGATCTCAAGGTGATAGCTAATTCCAGACAGCGACCCCATCATGATGAGAGGGGGAGTCTGACGAGGTTAGAGCCAAAGAGAAGATCCTGGTATATGCTAAGAAAGAAAAGAGACTGATAAAGACTGAAGATGCGAAGACTCGACACTGAAGACTCCGTCAACATCCGAGGGGGAGTCTGTTGGTGCACTACGTCTGTCAACTACGTCTTATGTCGAGTCTCGGGTTCGTTGCGAAGATTGAGTTCGTTGCGGAGATGTTAAAGCATGATGTCATGATGACATCATCAATGACATCATGACATATGAAACAAAGTTAGACTATGACAAAATCAGGAAACATGTGCACATGAGAAATTATGTTAATTCTGATTCCGCCCATGTGTCAAAGTTTAGATCTGATTTCGCTCATTAGTCAACACATGATTCCGCTCATGTGTCAATGATGATTCCGCTCATATGTCAGTTATGATTCCGCTTTTGTGTCACGACCGTATAAGCGGAATCACATCATATATAAATAGAGTCATAAGAGCGAAATCAGTAAGATAGTTCTAGGTGTGTTCTTCCGGTGAGCCACGAAGTGCTGCCGAAGTGTTGATTTGTTTGTAAACGTCATTTAGATTAATAGAATCAACAGATTAAATTGAATTCTCGCTGAATTGTAATCCGTTTGTCTGTTTCCGCCATTCAAACTGAGATAAACTCTTCTACGCGACTCATTTAGGTCCGAATTCGATCCTACAGATCCGTATACATTGACCACAATAATGTCCTCATCTAATCCAGAAATTCTTCCTCTAATCAAAAGAAAATTTTGCTTCTTCAACTTAGATTCTTTATAAATACCCTTGCATTCCACATCGACAACAGTTCACCTGACCTCCCGTCCGCATCCACCATTGAAAATTCAAAATCGGAGTTATCCCAGAACCTTCTGATTTTACTAATCGGTAAGTCGCTGAACTGAGTTTCTTGTATTACCATAAAACTCAGGTTATATTTTGCTAAAAGACCTCTAACCCCAGTGGTTTTACCCGCTCCCTCTGTTCCTTTAATATTAAGGGATCCAAAATTCATTGCAACTCGACTTCCGCTTGATCGTCGATTACCGCATCTCAAACCAAATCTCCCTTATCGGAAAGCACGAAACCTAATTTCTAACCCAGTTGCTCTGTATCATTGACTTCATTTGTCACTCTGTTCTCATCGATATTCACACCTGTTGCCTGAGTTTTGGGCACCACTGTTGCTTCTATAACATCATCCTCGTCCGGTTCAGATTCAGAGTCTTCCTCCCAATCCGAGTTGTATTCGTTATCAATCCCTTCTGCCTGTTGTTCGAAATCGTTGAACTTTTCTTCAGGGATTCTAATCTTTACCTTGTTTCTTCTTATCTTCGCTTTTCTTTTCCTGATGAGTGCTTTTTTCCTAGGTATGAGTCTTGTTTCATCAAAGAGTTCAATGTTTAGGTCAGGCACCTTATCTTTACCTACTACCAGATTGGGCTTAAGGCTACCAATTCGGGCCTCCATTACACTTGTTCTCTTTCTTTTATTATGGGTTCTCCTAAATGGCCTAGTACACACATCTTCAATAACCCTATTTAGCCCAAAGGTTGAAACTTGTTGCCCCCATATGTCAGAGTGTTCACTACTGTCTTGTGACTTTTCGCCTACCGCCTTAGCCGGTGTATTGACACCAACTACCTTGTTATTCGGCATATTATTAACATTCTTGATATTTGGTACATTAAATTCCTTGGAACTAAATTCCTCATATGTTGTCTCCTCTTTTCCCGCATATCCGTTCTCCTTCCCCAATGTATCGTTTCCCGTTCCATCCCCCCGGATTGTCTTCTTCGTCGTTGTTTACCGGCGTTTTACTTTCCGTTGATTTTTTATCATTATTTTCCGTCGGCTGGTTATTATTTCCTTCATCTCCGTTGCATTCCGAAGCAGACCCATTATTATCCGCCTGCTTAGAGGCGACCCATGGTTCCCATAATTGTTTACTTTCAGTCACCCAAACTTCATACACCTTTTCCTTCCATCTTATCATGATCTTATCATTGATGTCCTTACCCTTATTTACTATAACCCCTACTACATCGTAATTCAGGTTAACGTCTCCTTCGTCTGCTCCAGATGGTTGCACAATCTTACCGAATCTTTCCGCAATACAGTTGAAAGTGCCATCATTCCAAATCTGCAGTGGGACACCTCTGATCACTAACCTTCCCACCCTTTGGAATGGAATATCCTGACCGTCCGAGCAATGAAATTGATTGAACCATTTTCCGGTACCTTCCTTTTTCATAAACTCTTTGACACCCTCCTCCTTGTTAAATGTAATCAACACAGTAAGGCCACCGAAGTATCTTATTTGTGCTTCAGTTATCCCGAGTTCTCCTAGCATGTTTCCTGATCTTTTGAGGTCATCCATGATTCATGAGTGAAGTTTAGCTAGTGAACCTCTCCCGTCTGTGGTTTTTTACCAGTCAAGACGTCGGCCCACGTTGCCCCGTTCCTCTGATATGTCTCCTTCTGCTATTCTGGTATTTGAGTGTTCTTGTATTCCACATCACTTTCTTTCTAGCCCACACCCTACCCCTACCTGCATGTGGTTTTGTTGTTATTTTCACAAACTTGGCCACGTTAGCCAGAAAAACTTATCTGGTTCAGGGCTTTAACCATCTTCTCATTGTCTTTTATCTTCACAAATCTGAGGAAACCAAATAGTAAGCCATGTTTGTCGAATTTCTTCACGATATATGCATCGATGAGATGCCCTACATTCCTGCATTCCATCCACAACTCTACATCTGTTAACTGTGGGTGTATGTTTGTTATGTAGAACGTTGTTGCCTTCTCTCCCATATTCTCTTTATCATCATGATACGTTTGATTTGCTTCGTTGTGCTCCTGGCCGGAGCTTTGATTGGAGTTTTCCTCTATCTCTCCCTCTTCTCTCTCCATTTGTACCAACTCTTTAACTACTTACGACCCTTAGATATTTTTTATTTATGCAAATGAAAACTTCATTTTTATTATTTCAAATACATAAGCAACGTATTACCGGTTTACCACCTGTAATAATCCAATTGTAAGCGTTATAAAAGAGGAAATAAGGGGTTCAAGCTTCCTTTGGGATAGAACTTGGTCAAAGTTGCAAGGTGTCACATGGACCGATGGTGCAATTTTGATGTATTGTTTAAAGAGGAGATCAGGCGCTTAAGCTTCTTTTTGTGGATTCGCTCTGAGGATCGATTCCTTGACCAATGAATGCGATGAACACGTATCTTATGCGGAATCCAAGTACGTGTGTGGATCAGACACAAAGAAATAATTAACTATTGATTTCAATTGATATTTGACAAGTACAAAACCACGAAATCAAACAAAAAGAGTTTCCCCACTCAAGTCACAAATATATCAAATAAACAGGACCCTACACACACATATATATATATATATATATAGGAAGCGTAGGTTCGTACAAAGCTAGCTCTCCCTTCCTACGAAGCTGCTATGATCCCTTCATACGAAGTAGTTTAGACCCTTCGTACGAAGCTGCAAGGTCCTTTCGTACGAAGTGGATTATGCACATATGAACTTTATAATTTGCTCTGTTTAGCATCAGTCTTGTCTCATCTAATTAAGCTACGATACGTGATTGATGGAAGTGATAGACATACAACACTCATAGACTCCCCCTGGATATTACTACAATCAATCTCGTAGTTTTCCGTCTCTCTCTGAGTCTTCCAAAAATGTTTACATTTTCAGCACCACAGACTCTCCCTTTTACTCTAACAGACTCCCCGTGGATCTGCTTACAGCTTCAGCTACTCCCCCTTTCGGTTAACTCTATCTCCAGGATCGCCCTTTCTTTAAGCTTCCGTGCTTTTCAGGATCGACACCTGGATTTTCTATTATAAGCTCCCCCTTGCTTTGAGCTCGTCTTCAGACTCCTCCTTAAGCTCAGCTATTAGGATCATAATCTCGAAAACTAACAATTTCAAACCATTTATAAAATATTTGACAGTTTTTAGATTAAAATCTAAAACCTAGCTTTAAACATAAAATTTTTAACAATTAAAGCTATATAGATTCTCCTAAGATTGATGACCTGGCCCTTAAACATAGATATTCAGAATCAGTAACCTAGCTCTAAGTATAGATGTAACAGTATGTAATTACCCAGGATTTCCTGACTCTTCTCCCCCTATAAACTAACTCTATAAAATTGACAAATAAGCATCCAAAACCATCTCAGATAATCATCCAAGTCCAAATAATGACCTTGGAGATTTTCACAAACTGTTTTTGAGTTTTCAAATAAAACCTCAAGTTTCAAATTAATGAACTTGATTATTTTCAGAAGCATGTTTGGCATACTTCGATTTTGAAACTCATCTTTCGAATATTGGTTGTCGAAAATAAAGTAGAAACAAAATATTTTTGTGATTTTGAATAATGAAATGCAGTAGAGACATATTTACAGACAATATTTTTTGTTTGACTTCGTGTCAGAGGATTATATCAGTTTACGACAAATCACTAGCACCGTTGAGCTTTAAACACTTTAAGTTCTAAACGATTCACTTAGATAGTCAGTATACTGATCCATTTAAATTTTCACACAAAGTTCAACTAATTCGAGATACGAGATTTAGTGTTTTTGGGACTTAACTTATTCTCGTGTCCCATCTCAGAATATACTCATGTATCAAGATTCCCTAGATTCAGTCTTACAGGTGAATATACTATATTGATATCTGTACTCTGGTTTAGTACGAAACCTTGAGAGCCTAGGTATGAACTACAGTTCAGTCAAAGAGAAGAAGGCTCGACTTGAGGTGTGTCCCACTTAGGGATCTTCTTTACAACTCACTTGATTTATATCTTTCGATATTTTTCAATTTATGCAGAGGGAAGGCTTTTTAAAACGCATAAAGTATTATATGTGGTCTAGGCCATAGCTGACGTAAAATTAGAAGACCAAGTATAATACCACAGATATCACTAAGTATAAAGACCTAGTATCTTTGAATCAGGCAACCTCTTAGATGAGATTTCGGAGGTTATCCGTATATCCGAGAGATGTTCCCCACGAGATAAGAAAGTTATTGATATTTTGGTTTATATCTCGAAATCAATCTACTAAATGTGTAAAAACCTATTGGCACATCATTAGTGAGACTGTTTATCACATTTGACTTTACATTTCTTTAGCGTACTGTGATTGTCTACCGCGTACTTTCATTTCCTCTTTTTTTCACGAAAAGTCTTTTGAATTTTATCATGTTTTTGGCTTTTTTCAAATTTTAAAATGTTCGTATTTTTTGACAAAATTTACTCCCCCTAAATCCAAAACGTTTAAGAAAATTTGACAACCCGATGCAGATAGCTTCGTCTCGCCATCTGTCTTTCTGCTTTACATGCTTTGTTTTGCAAAAAGTACCCCCATGATTTACAACACACTGATTTTTAACAATGTTAAAACCATTTAATCACTTGTGAAATAATCATGTTTGTTCAGCCGTGAAGGTTTCGGCATATTCAATCAACATATTTTTTTCAAATTTTTTGATATTTAACAAACTTAAAAACAAACATATTTTTTCATTTTTCATTTTTCATTTTTTTACAAAATAAAAACATATTTTTGGTTTTTAAATTTTTCTATTTTTAGAGTATTTTATTTATGGTTTATTTATGTACACAAACAAACAAACTCCTTGTTTTTCATTTGCAGGGTTCAGCCTCCTCTTGTGCCAAACTGCTCCGCTTCTCCTCGGTTTGACATTCGTCTGTCTTCAGGAGCACCTATACATTCAAACAATTCAATTATTTGAATAAAGCAACCCAATCCTGTTTTGACTCAGGTAACTTAATATGTACTTTTTCCGGGTAAAATTGGATAATTTCTATCATTTTTCTCAAAAATTGTGACATATGTGCCTCCACGACGATCAAACAAATACCAAACCAATTAAATATTGTGTTTCATACTTGTGATTTGTATAAATATGTGTATCATTTGCACATATCAATTATTGTTCGATTTCGAGCTTTAAATCGCTTTCTGAAAGGTTATACACGAACTGATGCGTAAACGTAATCAGTTTAATGCAACAAACACTCCGGAATAGTGACATAGGCTTAACATACCTTAAATAACCTTTACATAACTTATAAATAAGTTTTGGAGGGTTTGGTGTGTCGAAAACAAGTTTATTCGATCGCAGGGACTATTTGCTTCAAACTGCAAAATTATACCGAATCGAATAGTAACGTACCTTTTGGAACATGATCATAAGTTAAACATACCATAGATATCCTTTACATAGCTTAGAAATAGGCTTTGAGGGGTTTGGTATGCTAAAATAAACTTTTTGGTCAATCAGGGACTAAAAGCGTCAAAAAGTGCATAAGTTTGCATTTACGCGCATATCTTACGTTATGAACATATCCGGGCATCCAAAATTTTTTGTAATCATTAAAATATTTTATTTTAGTGATTAGAATGCAAAAATACCAATCGTCGCGCAATTTGGATCGTTTTCGCGTCCGTTCGATTTTCCGTCGTAATTAACCGAATAACGCAACCGTACGACCAAACGAACCGACATCCGAGATGTTTTTGAGCATATTTTAAGTTACCTATACTTTAATTTCATTGTAGAGCCTTGAAATGGAGTTAACGGGGCTTAAACGTGTCAAAAATGCATCAAAAACCAAGTTATACACCAGCAGGGACTAAACTTGACAATTTGTCAAAGTTCCCTAGGAGGGGCGCGTAAGACTTAGTGTATGTCTACGCGGCCCGCAAAAACTTGCCAGACAGAAACATTGAATTTGGTCATTTCAGCTAAATTTGATGGTTTTGATCCCTGATTTTGAATGCTATGGACTGGTTTTGATAATCCCATTGTATTGTAAACTATGGGTGACACTTGGATGGCTAGGATTAAAGCCCAAAATCCAAGAAACGATCCTAACGGTTGTTCGAAATCTATAACTACCCACCTTGATTCATTTCTTTTCCTCACATTTGTTCTCATTTCTGCTCTAAGTTGAAGCTCTCAAGCTTCATACCTGAGCAATTTGAGTTCAAATCTTCAAGGCTTTGACCTTTTGTAAGTTTCTTTCATACTTTTATGCATTTTAAGCATGAAAGTCAAACAGTGTTTGACTTTTTGCTTTGAACAATCTTTGGTCAACACAAAGTTCGTTTGAACTTTGCAACGTGAGCGTAATCACAATGGTTATAGTCCCTTGTCACTATACCTACTGATTACCACGATGATTAGGCGTAGTGACGAGTCATAGTTTCGGTCAAAGTACGTGTTTATGCGTATTTTGCAACGAAACTATCTTTGGGTATCAAAACACTTTGTTTTGATATCAAACTTGTTTTCTAACTTCATTAAACATGTTTTCACATGTTTTACTCGTCACTTTTAGTTTAGTGCTTATATAGGGTCGTAAGATAAGCGGTCTAAACAACCGCTTAGACTTTCGAACCCGACCCATTTGGTTGATCATTAGAATCTGACCAAACATATTTTGTGACCATAGTTGTATAGGGAATAACTTTCCGATGTTATACCTTATGGTCACTAAGTTTACTTAGTTGTATGATAGGTAATTTATATGCCTTGGGAAAATGACCAAAATGCCCTTTTTGCGCATAACTTCATTTTAAGCATATGTAACTTAACTTTTGCCATATAAACTGATTATTAATCTTGTTAGGGCATATAATACTTGTCATGGGACTAGTTAGGCTACTCATTTGCGCTTTTGCGCAAATGACGCGTTAAAGTAGCGTAGACTACCTTAACGAGTCGTAAAGGGTCGTAAGCACTTAGGATAGGTTCCGATTTAGAATGTAGGCTTTGTTAAACCATATCATATGAATTCCAATACTCATTTGGTTTACGAAACCTCATCCTATACGATCTTCCGATTTAGGTCCGGTTTATTAACATAGTTACCTATATTAGTTGCCGATTGATTCCGTGATCCTTCTAGCTTTGTTTGGTTGTTATTCAAAGACTTCTAAGCAATCTCAAGTGAGTACATATTCCCCTCTTTTGCTGTTCTCAAGTATTTTGGGGTGATACACATGTGCTTACTTGTTACTTTCATGCTTCCATAACATATACTTGCTATGTTCATTAGTACACATATAATACATGATTTCATCCATGTTTATGCTATGTATGTTTAATTAGCATGCTAGCACTTTGATTTCATAAACACTTTTGTTGCATATGTTCACTCAGCGTATGGACACATTGATTTTCATAAACATTTCTGCTTTGTTTGTTCATTTTAGCATACTTAGTACATTATTTCCATAACATGCTTACATTTGGTATAACATTTGGTTTGTTTAACGAAGCTAATACATTCATTAACAGTGATCATGCCACTTGGTAGTTAGTAGTGGTACCATAGGAATTGACAACTCCCATCCCGGGAATCCTAGGTTTGTTTGGACGTAAGGGATGACTGAATCCGAAATACATAATTTTGATAAACCTTTAACTTGTTATGGGTTTGTCTCCTCAGTCGCAAGGCTTGATTGTAGACGTCAAACATTACCGTACAAATGTCTGTATCAGTAAAGCATTGTTTTATTTGCAAAACATAATTTTTGACTTAAACTATGATTTATATCAAATACATTGTTTTGTATATTTTTACTTATGGGGTTGAGTAATATTATTATTCACCAAACAATTCATTTAGTTACACATAAACATTATACATTGGTTTAAACAAGGTATTTTGGTGATTTGTTTGGGTAAGTGATTTAAATAACGAGGCGTGTGTAATATGATAAAAGCATGGTGGATACGCCGCTGGTATTTTCTATATATAAGTGCTTTTATGATATTACATATCGTAGCGTTATTTAAACCATTTCAAATTAGATATATTACATTTTACACAAATAACATATCTTCACAAAACATTGTTTTACAAACAACATATTTTATACAAACTCATTCTATTTGGTTATTCATTTAACCATACATATTTCTTTTATATCATCTGATTTCTTATCGATTTTCGTTTGATTTATAAAAGAAAACATTTTACAAGATTCTTGACTAATTTTTGTTAAACAGTTCTTTAAACTTACAAGTCATGAATCCTGCATCAACAAAACCTATATATCTCACAGGCTTTTTTATGTTGACATACCTATTTTCAAATGTGTTTCAGGTGTAGTTGTTAGATGATCATGATGCAAACATAGGATTGGACGAGGGCCTTAGTGACTTAAAACTTTGAAAGACAGTTAATTTTTGTTATGCTTCTGTAATTTCATAAACAATGCAAACATTTTAAATCAATAAAACAAAACTTCAATTACCATGTGTTGTGAAACAATGATTCTGTTACTCCACTCCCCGACTTTTCCGCCGCGATTTGTTGTTTTACGTGGTCGGGGTGTGACAGAAGAGTTGGTATCAAAGCTCATGGTTATAGGGAATTAGGTTATTAGCGATGCTTTAACCTAGTCTATAACCTTCCTAGGACCCCAACACAAGATTCTTGTGTTTAGATCTTAAAACAATAACGTCACCTATCTTTAGGCAACAACCACAACAAGAACACAATTTTTAAATCCGTTTTGAAAACCAATCATCTGTTCTAGGATGATTTATTATAAGGTTTTGAACCTTCAAAGTTTACAAAATCTCATCAAAGTTTGGGTCTTATCAATGTGAACACATGCAATCTGGAAGGGTGGGTGCCTGTATCCTGAGTTTTCTGTCTAAGGCTAGAGTGTTCGTACAAATCCACATAATCGGACCAGTCACTCTTACCTGGGAACTCTTGGGATGAGTGTCCACTTATAGGCTAAAGCATGTCTTCGCGATACGTTGTTATGACCCGCTTATTTTGATTAGTCACAGTCTCATTTGTTTGCCTTAGGTAACAAACAAATGATCACAATCCTTATCTATTGTCGATATATTTAAACATTCTGTTTTAATTATTCGATAACATCTCACTTATTTCCTCTCATGTCTTCCAATATCTTGAGGATGCCACTTCAACTCAGCGACACTCAAAAGTCGGAACTGGCTGCTACAATTGCCCAACAAATAGGCGTAGTACTCCAGAGGACCGTTGATTTAGCTATTACCATGACCCGCCTCAAGGATGAAACCACCCAAGAGACACCAAAGGAAATGAAAGTCAAGCCTCCATGAAAATCGAGGAAGCGTAAAGCTTCAAAGAATCTTCCAACAATTGCTCCAAATCAAGCGGGACCTAGCCAGGTGGCAACACCACCAGCTAAGAAGCCATATAAAGGAACTGTTCCTTTGTGCAATCAATGCAATCGTCATCATCCAAATCAAACACCATGTTTCAAATATAACCACTGTGGATGTTGGGGAGATTTGGTTAACATATGCCATTTTTCTATTCCTATTGTTGCTCAAGCACCATATGAAGGGAAAGCCCCTATGTGCAATCAGTGTAACCTCCATCACCATGCCAGTGTCAAATGCCGAGAATGTTTCAACTGTGGACTTTTTGGTTATACGACAAAAGTCTGTCGTTCAGCCACTGCGCCAAACCAAGCTATTCAAAACCTTGTTCAACTTTAAACAAATCCAGCACATGCTCGCTTTCCTCCAGGAACTTGCTACAACTGTGGCGAGAGGAGTCATTTCAGGAACAAATTCCCAAAGCTTGTCAATGCAAATACTACCCATGAATGAGCATTTGGCTGACTAGAAGATGATGTTGTTTGGAATTAACTAAAATCTTATGTTTTGTTGCTTTTGTTTTCCTTGCACTCTGAAACAATGTGGTTGGTTTATAAATAAATCAATGTTCACAATTATGATGTACAAAAACAAATATAGTTACATACGTGTTTGGCATACCCCTACGATACCGACACCAAGGAACTGTGTTCTTTGCAAAACAAACTACTCTTGTAGTTCTCTCTTTCATGTGATCTCTCATGATTTCCACGAAAAATCCTAAGTACTCGTTTCATTCTAAGAAATGAAGTACAAGATACAAGTTACAATTTTAGACATTTACTCAAAATATCACTTTAAATCCTTGATTGGATAACTAAGGGTATTTTTCATAAATCCTTCAATAATCTCATATGTCTATGTACATACCATTATATCCTGGTTTTCATAACAACATACATAGTATAGGTTTTCAAAACATCCTCCATGATTTCAAAGACATTTCTTATGATTTAAAAACATTTTAACCTAGTATATTTTCTTATACCAAGTGCATAATTTCAAAAACATTATCCATATTTTCAGAAACCTTATACATAATTTCAAAGTGCATCTCACATGATTTTAAAACATCTTACAAACATACTTACCTAATACACCTACCATATAGTTTCAAAAGCATTACATAAGGTTTCAAAAACATTAAACACATTTCCAAAGAACCCATTGCATAATTTTCAAGAACACTCTACTCGTATGTTGACTTAACGTACGCAGTACACGACCTCCAAATTCTTCTTCATATGTCGCCTTGGCATATCTAGCACCTCAACTCCACGAACACTTTACCTCCTGTATTGACTCATGCACGTCTAGTACAAGGTTTTGATGCGTCTCCTGCTACTCGAATTTCAAAATCCTTATGGGATCTTCCTATCCTCATAATTTGATCCTTATGGATGTTTAAAGCACAAAATCAGAATCATTAATTGCATTCTTTAACACGTATAATACGATTCAATAAGGACTAAGTAGAATTCCTATTAAGATCTTCCTATCTTCATAGTTAGATTCTTGAAAATGTTTAAAGTGCCAATTGAAGTCCATGGATTGGATTCCTGGTGTACTTTAAATACCCGAGTACAATCGATAACAAGATGATGAATAAAATTAATAACAAGTTAATAACAAATTGAAGACCAAGTTAAACAATTATTTGATTACGTGATTATGTGTTTATATGTTTATGTGTTTTTGTATGATCCAAATATTCGTTATCCAAATCCTTGTAGAATCTTCCATATCTCCATATGAGGGATTCATAGTAGGATATCCAAAAATACTACCTTAAATCCTTAATGGGCTTCTATGTAATAGTTAAGACCCTTGGATTATAAAGTACTATTCCATAATTCAAAAGAGATCATTTTAGTCGTCTATTTTACAAGATCATTTGTTGATCTAACAAAAAAGGACCCTTTGGCAATCTAGCCAGAGTCATCGCAGGTTTATTCGTTTGATTTTCTTCCCCTACACATTATAAAATGCACTGTGCGGACTGTGCAAGGAATTAAGTAATTATGGATGCATACATAATTATGAAATTCAGTGCACAGAAACCACAGTAAGATTTGTCATGTGTAAGAACCTATAGTGGCAAAAATAGCAAAATGTGAACAGTGTAATGGAGGTACGGTGGACGCACCGATGGCACTTCATATATATATAAGGGTCCCTCTTACATTGCAAGCATGACGTTGTTTAAGTTACTAGAAGTTCAGAACCTTAACCAATGTTGTTTTATCTTTTCGAGTTCAAGCTTCGTGCTCACACAAAGTTTCCTATAGTAACCTTCACGAGAAACATTATCTCTATCCATGTTCGAGACTTCAGTTTCTTATCGAATTCACACGCTCTCTACATTTTAGTACAACAAGGAAATCATTTTGATAAATTCATGGCACCCTTGAGGTTTAGTACACCCATACACAAACTCATCAGAACGGAGTTTAAATCTTCGGATCTAAACCTTGCCTTAAAAACAGTACACCGATTCAAATAACAAAAGCCTACTGGAAATCCAAACGTGACCTAGAGATTCTGTGACACTTGTGCTCCGTAAACACACATGATATAGGACACTATCTATTATCAAAGAAACAATGTGTTTTGGCCTCAAAAATTTATTTACTTCGTGTTTTACACTTTCACATTTTAATTCTAGTTCATTTTCAAGCCTTAAATCGCTTTCTAGAAAGTTAAACGCGAACTGATACGTAAATGTAACCAGTTTAATGTGGCAAACACTCTGGAACAGTGAAATAGGCTTAACATACCTTAAATGACTTTTATATAACTTAGAAATAGGTTTTGAAAGCTTTGGTGTGTCAAAAACAAGTTTATTCACACTCAGGGACTATTTGCGTCAAACTACGAAAGTCTATTGATTCACATAGTATCGAACATTCCGGAACTTGATCATAAGTTAAACATGCCCTAAATATCCTTTACATAGCTTAGAAATAGGCTTTGAGGTGTTTGGTGCGCAAAAATAAACTTATTTGATCAATAGGGACTAAAAGCGTCAAAAGAGCATAAGTTTGCATTTTCACGCATATCTTACGTTCTGAATATATCCGGACATCCAAAAATTTATGTAATCATTAAAATATTTTATTTTAGTGATTGGCATGATAAAATTCCATTCGTCGCGTAGTTTGGGTCGTTTTTCGCGTCCGTTCGTGTTTCGTCGTAATTAACCGAACAACGCAACCGTACGGCCAAACGAACCGACATCTGAGATATTTTTGAGCATGTTTCATATTCCCTATACTTTAACTTCATTTTATAGCCTTGAAATGGGATTAACGGGGCTTAAACGTGTCAAAAATACATCAAAAACCATGTTTTGCACATTCAGGGACCAAAATTGACAATCTGCCATAGTCGTCTTAGGAAGGGACCAAAGTTGAAAATCTGATTTCCAGCTTTTTCCAGCTGTTCCCCTCATTTGCACATGGTCTTAATGAAACTAGGGGCTTGTTTTGGGGTACCAATGGTATTCTAAAACCATAGGCACATTTGGACGGTCCAGATTGAAGCACGGTATACGAGGAACGATCTTAACGGTCTTGAAAATCCTATAAATACCCCACCCCATTTTCATTTCATTTCACTCATGATCTGATTTTATATCCTAAGTTGAAGCTCTATGCTTCATGCCTGAATATTTAAATCAAGATCCTCCTAGCTTGGACCCTTTGTAAGCTTCTTTCGTTATTTTATGCATTTTTAGCACGAAATTCAAACAGTGTTTGACTTTCAGCTTTGACCAGTCTATGGTCAACATGAAGTTCATTTGAACTTCACAACGTGAGCGTAATTACGATGGTTATAGTCCCATGTGACTATACCTAATGATTACCACGTTAATTAGGTATAGTGACGAGTCATAGTTTCGGTCAAAATACGCGTCTATGCGTATTTTGCAACCAAACTATTTTTGGGTATCAAAACCGTTTGTTTTGATATCAAACTTGTTTTCTAACTTTGTTTTAACATGTTTAACTCGTCACTTTTAGGATAGTGCTTATATAGGGTCGTAAGTCAAGCGGTCTAAACAACCGCTTAGACTTTCGAACCCGACCCGTTTGGTCGATTGTTAGGATCCGACCAAACATATAATGTGACCTTAGTTATATAGGGAATAACCTTCCGAGGTTATACCTTATGGTCACTTCGTTTAGTTAGTTGTATGATAGGTAGTTTATATGCCTTAGGAAAATGACCAAAATGCCCTTTTTCACATAATTTATTTTAAGCATATGTAACACATGTTTTGACATCTAAAATGATTATATAACATAATTAGATATGTTAAGGCATATAATACTTATCATAGGACTAGTTAGGCATCTCGAACGCGCTTTCGCACGAACGACGCGTTAAAGTGGCATAAGCTACCTTAATGGGTCGTAATGGGTCGTAAGCACTTAGGATAGGTTCCGATTAAGAATATAGGCTTTGTTAAACCATATCACATTAGTTCCAATACTCATTTGGTTTACAAGACCTCATTCTATCCGATCTTCCGATTTAGGTGTCGATTCGCTAACATAGTATCCGTTACACTAGGAACCGCTTCAACACTTGAACTCTTGGTCTTTTTAGCTTTGTTATACCCTTTGAACCAGAACTATACGCAATCCCAGGCGAGTACATAGTTCCCCTCTTTTACTGTTTTCAAATGTTTTGGGGTGATTCATATGTGTAATCGATCTGTTTTCAAAATGTATGGCATATGTGTGTTCACTAAGTACTTTTATGTGTATTATTCTGATTATGCAAATGTAATGTTTTATCCTTAAGTGATCTACCTATCTTCATAGTTAGATTCATGTAGGATATTTGAAGTACAATCTTAGATCTTCCTATCTTCATAGTGAGATTTTTAAGAAGTACTTTACAACTCGATGGTTGGTTTTTGTGTAGTTTGTTGGTGATTTAGATAACGAAACTAGATAATACAATAAGCACATAGTGGATACGCCGCTGGTACTTCCTATATATAAGTGTGCTTATTGTATTACCTTTCGTGGCGTTATCCCGAATCACCATTAGGATTTAGGATTGTTTTGATTCAATAATTCAATATGACAAGAACCCAAGATCCCTGTAGTATCTATCTATCTTCATAGTTAGACTTATATGGGATGTTTGGAGTACTAATATTGGATTCCATGTATGGATTCATTGTGTACTTTAATGCATGTTAGATTAGACGATGTGACAGAACCCGAATCCTTATAGCATCTATCTATCTTCATAGGTTGATTCTTGTAGGATGTTTAAAGTACTGATATTGGAGTCCTTAATTGGATTCATTGTGTGCTTTAATTCGTGTTTACGAGTTTGAACAAGTTGACGATCTGTGTGTTATATGGTAGTTGTGATTTGGATAACGAAACGAGTGTAATAAAATAAGAACATGGTGGATACGCCGATGGTACTTCCTATATATAAGTGTTCTTATTTTATTATTCTTGTAGTGTTATCTGGATCACTTTAGGATTTTGTGTACTATTGTTTTAGTATTCGATTATCAAAATCGCTGTAGAATCTCCCATATCTTTATAGGTTAGATTCTTAGAAGGATATTTAA
>JARYGA010038688.1:0-40276 GCA_030545235.1 Helianthus tuberosus
AACCTTAAGCCAAGGCACGGCCGTCCGTCTAATAGGAATTAGTACGTGTAGGTCGTCACGCAGCAGATAGAGTTGGAGATTGACGTTGCTGGATACGCACTTCAGTGAGTTCATGTCCCCCTTTTCTCTTAACTGTTTTCAGTTTTTAAACTGCGGGGGTGAAATACATGTTACTATGATTACGAATACTTTTTACATGGTATGGTTAGCTTAAGGAGGGTTACTACTTAGATCATGTGAGTGGGTAGGCGGGAACTGGAGGCCATTAATCCTCATTGTAGGACCGAGGGTCATTAGCGATAGATCTATCTGGGTGTAGCGAGCCCAAACCCTGAGCCCGCTTAGTGGACCAGGTGGTGGCTTTGAGCCCGACGCAAAATCTGCTAGGTTTGAGTCTTCCTACAGCACTTCACACATATCATTGGCTTTGCAACCCAATGGTGATCTCTTTTTCCTTAATTGCTACATACCAGGGACTTTTATACATACTTACAACATTTTCAAATGTTTGTACATACTCACTTACACATGAACTCGCTCAACTTTATGTTGACTTTTCAAACTACATGTATTTCAGGAAACTAACGGATCTGGCACGGTATGCACGTATTTTCAAGTTGCGTTTGAATAAAGAAGTCATCCAGGGTTTAGAAGGTGTAACCTCTTCCTGGACGGGTTACATATCTCTAAACCTAGTATTGTTTAAAGTCTTTTGCTAAGTCTTTATAAACTCAATTAAATCAAGTTAAGGTTTGTAACTTATTTTATGATTGTTAAAAATGGGATTTTTTTCTAACTTTATTAATGGATGAATATCTCATGTTTTTATCATATAGTATGGTTATGATTGTTGCTACGGTATTAAGAAGTCACACCAAATGAACCCACGCTTCCGCAAAGCCAGGGTGTGACAAATCAAATGCGCTGAACACCAACACCAGCCTATTTTCAACCAAAAACCCTAAAGATTTCGAAAATTTTCCTTAAATTTCGAAACCCTAGGTCTACAACCTTCAAAATTTTCAAAAATTTCCAATAGAACCCGAAAATCCACCCTTTTCTGCAGGAACAAATTTTGAACCAAGCCAATCAAGAGCCTAATGCTCTGATACCAATTGTAGGTCCCTTAATCCTATGGATCTTTCACAGAATTGTATATCTAACCTAGAGTGCGGAATCCTCTAGATCAGATTTGTTCAGAAAATAGTAGAAAACAGAATTTGCAATTAAACCGGTATTCTATAGATTATCCAACTTGCAGTTTACAATCAATTCAATACCTCACAACCTCACGGCCACTCTCTGTGACCTTTCTCTACAAACCCTAATTTTGAAATTCATCTCTCTCTGTAGACTTTCTCTATCTAGAATTCTCTAACTCCTAAAACCCTAATCACAAAACATGTTTATATACCACATGTCTGTGAACTGGGCTTCCTACTGGGCTAGGCTATTTTCCAAGCCCATTACAAAAATTAACTCACTAACCAATATGCTAATCCAATTACAAAATATCCAAAGACTAGGTAATCAAACTATTAAGCTGTTGTCACCGAATATGCACCAACATGCCACCAGACCTTTCACAATCAATTTGAATCTGATGCCGTCACTAAACACATTCCTTAAATTGTAGCAATTTTTTGAGTGTTTATTTTTTGGTGTCTAATCCGCATATATATCGCCATTGCTCTTGATTTTCTTGACTGTATATCTCTTAAATGTCAAAATATACACGTGTGATTTAGTTTACGAAGATTTTTCAATGCCAAGAACCTCGATCAGAGAGTAAAAAAGGCGTAAGGTTCACAATGGTGTAAAACTAAAATGGGATATACCGGGCTAGGATTCGAGTTACAGGAACAAGGGCCAAACCAACCACCCAAGAATGGAATCGTCGAGCGAAAACACTTGACAACCTCTTGGAAGCAGTTTTTCTTGCCACCAGACCTTTGTCCATCAATTAGGAATCTGATGCCGTCACTAAACACATTCATTAAATTGTAGCCATTTTTTGAGTGTTTATTTTTTGGTGTCTAATCTGCATATATATCACCATTGCTCTGGATTTTCTTGACGGTATATCTCTTAAATTTCAACATATACACGTGTGATTTTGTTTACGAAGATTTTTCAATGCCGAGAACCACGATCAGAGAGTAAAAAATGCGTCAGGTTCACAACGGTGTAAAACTAAAATGGGATATACCGGGCTAGGATTCGAGTTACAGGAACAAGGGCCAAACCAACCACCTAAGAATGGAAGCGTCAAGCGAAAACACTTGACAACCTCCTGGAAGCAGCTTTTCTTGCCACCAGACCTTTCTCCATCAATTAGAAATCTGATGCCATCACCAAACACATTCCTTAAATTGTAGCCATTTTTTAAGTGTTTATTTTTTGTTGTCTAATCCGCATATATATCACCATTGCTCTTGATTTTCTTGACTGTATATCTCTTAAATGTCAACATATACACGTGTGATTTAGTTTACGAAGATTTTTCAATGCCGAGAACCTCGATCAGAGAGTAAAAAAGGCATAAGTTTCACAATGGTGTAAAACTAAAATGAGATATACCGGGCTAGGATTCGAGTTACAGGAACAAGGGCCAAACCAACCACCCAAGAATGGAATCGTCGAGTAAAAACACTTGACAACCACCTGGAAGCAGCTTTTCTAGCCACCAGACCTTTCTCCATCAATTAGGAATCTGATGCCGTCACTAAACACATTCCTTAAATTGTAGCCATTTTTGAGTGTTTATTTTTTGGTGTCTAATCCGCATATATATCACCATTGATCTTGACGTTCTTGACTGTATATCTCTTAAATGTCAACATATACACGTGTGATTTAGTTTACGAAGATTTTTCAATGCCGAGAACCTCGATCAGAGAGTAAAAAAGTCGTAAGGTTCACAATGGTGTAAAACAAAAATAGGATTTACCGGGCCAGGATTCGAGTTATAGGAACAAGGGCCAAACGAACCACCCAAGAATGGAATCGTCGAGCGAAAACACTTGACAACCTCCTGGAAGCAGCTTTTCTTGCAACCAGACCTTTCTCCATCAGTTAGGAATCTGATGCCGACACTAAACACATTCCTTAAATTGTAGCCATTTTTTGAGTGTTTATTTTTTGGTTCTAATCCTCATATATATCACCATTGCTCTTGATTTTCTTGACTGTATATCTCTTAAATGTCAACATATACAAGTGTGATTTAGTTTACGAAAATTTTTCAATGCCGAGAACCTTGATCAGAGAGTAAAAAAGGCGTAAGGTTCACAATGGTGTAGAACTAAAATGGGATATACCGGGCTAGGATTCGAGTTACAGGAACAAGGGCCAAACCAACCACCCAAGAATGGAATCGTCGAGCGAAAACACTTGACAACCTCCTCGAAGCAGCTTTTCTTCCCACTAGACCTTTCTCCATTAATTAGGAATCTGATGCCGTCACAAAACACATTCCTTAAATTGTAGCCATTTTTTTAGTGTTTATTGTTTGGTGTCTAATCCGCATATATATCACCATTGCTCTTGATTTTCTTGACTGTATATCTCTTAAATGTCAACATATACACGTGTGATTTAGTTTACTAAGATTTTTCAATGCCGAGAACCTCGATCAGAGAGTAAAAAAGGCCTAAGGTTCACAATGGTGTAAAACTAAAATGGGATATATCGGGCTAGGATTCGAGTTACAGGAACAAGGGCCAAACCAACCACCCAAGAATGGAATCGTCAAGCGAAAACACTTGACAACCTCCTGGAAGCAGCTTTTCTTGCCACCGGACCTTTCTCCATCAATTAGGAATCTGATGTCGTCACTAAACACATTCCTTAAATTGTAGACATTTTTTGAGTGTTTATTTTTTTATGTCTAATCCGCATATATATCACCATTGCTCTAGATTTTCTTAACTGTATATCTCTTAAATGTCAACATATACGCGTGTGATTTAGTTTACAAAGATTTTTCAATGTCGAGAACCTCGATCAGAGAGTAAAAAAGGCATAATGTTTACAATGGTGTAAAACTAAAATGGGTTATATCGGGCTAGGATTCGAGTTACAGGAACAAGGTCCAAACCAACCACTCAAGAATGGAATCTTCGAGCGAAAACACTTGACAAACTCTTGGAAGCAGCTTTTCTTGCCACCAGACCTTTCTCCATCAATTAGGAATCTGATGCCGTCACTTAACACATTCCTTAAATTGTAGCCATTTTTTGAATGTTTATTTTTTGGTGTCTAATCCGCATATATATCACAATTGCTCTTGATTTTCTTAACTGACTTAGGAACGACATCGTCAAGCTAGGAGTGAAATCCACATTTCGACAATTAGTTCCATTCCTCGATTTTCAATCTCGCCAAAATCTCGAATTTTCGATTGACTTGGGATACGTAGTAACTGGAAGGGTGAATACCGTTAACCGAATTTTCGGCGAGAGTATCCTACCTATTAGGCCAAAGCGTATTCCCGAACTTAAGAGAACTTTCGAATACTTCCGCTTAGTCATAGTTTCATCCCGAGACTTTCTACATTTTTCGAATCGAGATCTCTTTTATGTTACATCAATTTCAATGTGTTTTACATTTGATCGTTACTCGTTTCAAATTTGATTACACTAATCACGTCTCCCGCAATCTAAAACACTTAACAACAATTGAGAACAAATTAAATTTATACTCTTTCATGTCTCATTATTTATGTCAACATGACTATATCATTCATTATGTGAAACTATTTGAAATCACACGTGCCTACATGCAATATTTGAATCGCTACATGCTTATGTGAAACATGCAAACATAAAGGTTTGTTTAGTATATATAGGAATTATAGTTTAGGGTTTATGTTCCTTCAATTTTATTCAAATAGTTTTTTCTTGTTAAATGTATTGGTTGATTATATTGAAGAAGACTTGATTCCCAACAATTTGAATCAGAGTGGTTCATCAATTTGGGAGGCTTGTTATCATCAAGCAAGTGTGGCTCAACCGGGTAATCAGGCGTTGGTTACCGTTAAGGAGAACAACATTATGGCTCTTTAATGTTCGATGTTATCTTCAACAAACTACACGATGTGGGCTATGAGGATGAGGGTTATTTCAATGTTCACAGGTGTGGGAGTAAATCGAACCGAGTATGGGTGTGAATGTCGATAAGAAAAATATTTCAATTGCTCTCGTGTTTCAAGCTATACCCGAAGAGCTGATTTTGTAAGTTGGAAATCTCAAAATAGAAAAGGAGATGTGCGATGTTCTAAAGACCCGCCATCTTGGGGAAAATCCGATCACAGAGGCAAGACTTCAAACTTTAATGGCAGAGTTTGAAAACTTGAAAATTTGAAAATGAAGGATCAAATTTCCTTAGCCGAGTTTGCTAATAAGTTGTCCGGGTATACCTCACGAGCTGCATCACTTGGCTCAGTTATAAAAGAAAACAAACTAGTCAAGAAGTTCCTCAACGGATTGCCGAAGCGGTTCATTCATATGGTGGATTCAATAGAACAAGTAGTTGACTTGAAGACCATCGCCTATGATGACATCATGGGTCGACTTAAAGCTTTTGAAGAAAGGATCAAGGATGAGGAGGAGACTCAATCCGCAAATCTAAACTAACTTTTGTTCACAAAATCAAATGAAAAAGCAAAGGAAAAGAAGCACGGATGTGAGCATTGTGATTATGGGAACTTGAGTCGAGAGGATCTTGGCCGAGGCCGAGGTAGAGGTGGGGGATCTGGGAGAGATGAAGGATATCATCGAGTACAATGGGACAAAAGCCACGTCGGGTGTTACATGTGCAATGACCCCGGCCATTACATATTGGAGTATCCAAAGTGGAAGAAAAAGGAGGAAACCAACCTTACCCGATATGAGGACGATGAACCAACTCTAATGTGACGAAAAGTGTTTGACAAGATTAAGGGGTGAATGTTAGGACTAATCTTGTCATACTCAAAAGTCGGGGGATGCAAAATGGTTTAGTTTAATTTTGTAGAAAGATTTAGGATTTATGTTAGTTTTATTTTATTTTATTATTATTTGGTTTCCTTATTGTAGTCTACCTATATACGAGTTATAGTTTAATTGTACCTTTAAGTTTAATAAAATAGTTGTTCTTATTAAATTCATTGTTTGATTATATTAAAGAAAGTATGATTTCCAACACTACCTGATAATCATCTCGCTAATACTCATTGAAGATGAAGATTGGGTTTAAATACGAAAATTACAACATGGCACTTTGTAGGATTATATCATTTTGAAATCGTCACCATATTCAATAATTGATGTTTTTGTTTGAACGTTTTTAATTCGGTTAACTTTTATTTGAATGTTTGGGTTAAACCATTTTGTTTTAATGTGTGTTATTGGATTTGTGAATCATAATAACCTTTTCTGATGTTAAATGGAAAAGCCCAACTATACAATGAAAAATTGTTAACCTAATTTTTAGGCCCAAATCTACTATTATGGCCCAACATTTTAAGCCCGAATCAGTGAATCACATACCAGGGTTAAGCCCAACTATACAATGAAAAATTGTTAACCTAATTTTTAGGCCCAAATCTACTATCATGGCCCAACATTTTAAGCCCGAATCAGTGAATCACATACCAGGGTTAACGTACCCATAAACACCCTTCTAGTATTTGTTGTATTAATGGAATTTATTGTAATTATATTTAGCTTAAATATAATAATGATTTAGTTAGGTTATTATTTTTTTATTGAATAATGACGGGCGTGCTTTACATCATACAATATTTTATATACATACATCACATACAATAAGTTGTTTAAATTTAATGCACACAAATAAGCTCTATTTGTAGAAATACGAGTAGACAGTCCTACTTCAAACATTATATTCTCTAAAAAAAAAGATGAGTAAAGTACAAGTATGGTCCCTGTGGTTTATCAAATGTGTGAATTTGGTCCCTAGCTTTCAAAAAGTACACATATGGTCCCTGTGGTTTGCGCTTTATAACGCATTTAGTTCCCAACATTTTCCAAAAGTACATGGATGGTCTCTGTGGTTTATACTTTGTAACACATATAGTCCATAAGTTGGACACGCTAAAACCTTTAGATTTGTTAGTTGGGGACTAAATGTGTTACAAAATGCAAACCACATGGACCATCCATATACTATTGAAAGGCTAGAAACCAAATCAAAATTTGTTAAACCACAGGAACCATCCGTGTACTTTACTCAAAAACGACAAAATATCGCTTACCGTACAACAAAACACTAGCGGGCATCCAACATTGAAGGTCTAAGAATAAAGGAGAGATGACGCCGCTAGACATAGCTCATTTGCGCATTCAGAACAAAGCATGAGCGACCCTCCCTTACATAACTCTTATGTACCATCGCAAGACTCTATAATACAAAGTACTGTTGTAATGTCTTAAAAGTTATTAATGTGACGCAGTCGTTCAACGGCTTCATAAAAAGCGAGTCATGCGAGCGCCAAGGGTTTTTGTTAATCCAGGGGGAGGAATCGATGAACGATATTGTCAATTTTAAATATCAAATTCCAAAACTATTTCATCCCTTCATTTAAAAAATAAAGGATGTCATGTCGGATGGTCATTGTGGATTTAGGGCGACAGTTGTGGGTTTAGGGATGAATCAAAGATAATTTAGTTATATTCGGGAAGAACTGGTAGAGGAGTTGAAGGTTAACAAAGAAATTTGGAGGAAAATTTTTGACACTGATATACCGGGAGACTATAACCGCCAACTTCACAGCATGCATTTTAAAGGAGTGGGATTTGCACCCCGTGAACATTGGATGGAGATGCCTCAGGCGGGACTCTTGCTTGCTAATAGGTTTGGTGTGATTGATCACTTGTTAAGCTTATGAGGCAGTTAGACTTTCTCCCCCCTAATGATACATCCTAACCGAGCACGTCTCCTTCATGAGGTGGTATCCCTAGTATTTGTTAATGATAATCACAATACGACACATAATGATAGAATGTGTCACAATAAGACACGTAATTATAAAATACGACACATAATGCAAAAACCTAATTAAAAAATTATTTTCACTTCTATATGAGTCGTATAGAGGCATCGTATGGGGTTTAAGCTAATGTGTTTCTGCCTTGTACGAACCCTTATATGACTCGTATAGAGCTACACGAGTTGTATAGGGGAACGCATATGGTTGATACACATCAGTCTAAACCCCATACGACTCAAAACAAACACACACACAAACGCTACAAATCCCCGACAAATCAACGGTCTCATTTCTCATTTTTTTCGGGAGAAAGGGTAGTTCTTTTATCTCGAGATCATGAATACGTAATTTCTTTTAGATTTTATTCATTGGATTGTGGGTTACTAGGTTGATGCTTACAAGGCATGATTTTTTTAATTATTTTTTATAAATTAAAAAGTTTATTTAATATAATTAATTTATTTAAATATACAATAAACTTGGTAATAAAAGTCTGTAAATTAAAAAGTTTATTAATTAAAATAAATATAAACTTGTTAAAAATTTTAAAAACTTTATAACTTAAAAGTTATATTAAATTAAAAATATAAACTTGTTAAAATTTTTAAAACTTTATAACTTAAAAGTTATATTAAATTAAAAAGTTTAAAAAGTTTTTAACTTAAAAGGTTTATTAAATGTTATTAATTTATTAAAATATATAACAAATTTGGTAATATATTTTAAAAGTTTATTAAATATTATTTTTTAAATATTTAAGTAATTTGTAAAAAAATAAAAATTTTATTAATTAATTATGATTTTATTAAATTTTTACAGTCCACATGGATGTTGCACAACCTGGTCGTCGGGGGCATGGTCGTGGGCTTACGATTGACCCTCTAGACGGCCACCCATATTTGGAGTTTGAGCAGCGTTCATATGTGTTTTTTCGCTATGAGAAGCTATGTCGGATGCAGGTTGCCACACATAAGGCGGTTGATTGGGCGACATTAGAGGAGGTTCAAGAGGCAACTAGAGCCCGTGATATCATCGGACATGATAACTTGTGGAATCGGTTATCAACCACCTGGTTATATGATAACTTGTGTTCCGGCAAACATATCTCGAGCTGGTTATTGAGTTTATCTCCTCATTCGAGTTCACCCATCGGTTGGCCGATTAGTTAGAGAAAGACGATGAGCCGGATCACCCGTTTATCGAGGTCAGTTTTCGTCTGGCAACACAGACATTTCAGATGTCCCTACACCGTTTGTTTGGGTATGCGGCTTATATCACGAGCCGGAAACGGTTACCCCAATTTACATTGATGCGATCTGGATCGCAAATCAATCCATCTTATTAGTTTCTGGAGGGTGGTCACGAATTCCGCCATTGGCAAGACCAAAGGTCGGGTCACCACCAATAAAGATGAGTTGTGAGTGGTGCAACCAGGGCGACGTGTTATATACGTAATGTTTATTATATAGACAGTCATGCGCCATGTTCAGTTGTCTCGTTGAGTGGTTCGCGTCAACACATCATCAATAGGAGAGGTCATCGTTGTACGGAGAGGCGTACTTAACCATCATCTCCCGCAGCTTGGGCCTCCATCCGAATGGCAACAACCTTTTGTCCAACCCGATCCTTCAGATGAGATTATGTCGGAAGACGCTGGTCAGCATGCACATTACGCGCGACGTTCCGGGGATTGGTCTTTGCTTTCGTGACTGGGACAACGAGATTTTTGTCCCGCAACAGTTGTGGGGGGTCATACTTCCATATGTGGTGCAGGGCGAGCCTGTGGATGAGGATGACGCTCTGGTCGATGTTCAGCTCTCACCGCCGCCGCCAGAGGAGGTGCCTCAGTACCCCCAGCACATTTACGAAGATTTGCCTCCGGCTATCGCGACGGCGTTATAGGGGACAATGCAACGGTTATAGGCTTATATCGCTGGATAGACCCCCAACACGACCATATTGAGGACCTTTCGATATGGGTTATCCAGGGGGATATTCAAAGAGCGCATGATCTTGATCGCTAGCCCCTACCGATGCCACCACACCGACTATATCCGGACGATCAGTGTCCACAGGCGGGGGGTCCGGGTCTGCAGGGGTCAAGCGCAAGTTTAGGGTAGTTTGTTGTCATTTTTTGTATTTCACATTTTGATGTATTTGGATTTTGTTATGTATGTGGAGACTTATTATCTAGTTCAATTTGCAGTTTCAGTTTGTTTACATCTGTGATGTTTATTTACAATGTTTTGAATGGTTGGTTGGTTTACTGTATAATGTACAATACAATACAATACAATACAATACGACACGATATAATATAATACAGTACGACACCATATGATACTATACGATACGACAACATACGAAACGTAACGATACAATATGATATGACACATAATGATAAACTATAATACGTAAAAAAGTTTTTAAAATTAATATTAAAAGATATACGATACGACATATAAAAACAAGACAGATTACGACACGACACGACACAATACTATACTATACGATACGATAAAATATTTAATACAAAACGTATAGCTCTATACGCGTCGTAAACGACCATCCGTCTAAAAGGACTGACACCGTTAGTCTAATTGTCTAATGTTAACCCTATACGAGTCTCATAGGTTTCTAAATAAACATTTTTGTATCAAAATAGACTGAGCCTTATTGTTTCGCATGTTGAACGTCGTTACATTAACATAATATATGCAAGGACCATTATACGCATATTTTAAGGCAATCCTGGTCAATTGGGTTATAATTGTTAGGGCATGGATTTTATGTTGAGGATCATCTATCCTGAGATTGAACCTGAATCACGGATCCTTAACGGATAATGCATGGAGTCTGATGATCAAGGATCCTTATTGTTGTCTATGTTTTTTTATAACAATTGTTCCTTGTGTATTTAGTTTACGTTTGCAGGTATTGTTTGATGTGAACTGAGTCAACACGGGAATGTCAGAGGAATATGCCAATTATATCACGTGCAAGAGGACTCATGACTGTTAAGGGAGAACGTGTGAAGCTTGCATGGATTTCGGATAGTTTGTTAACTAGATATTTCTAATTTTATAAGGGGATAACAAGCTCATAATAGAAACACAATAGCTAGTAACCGAACACTCTGATACTCAATCGCAAAACACACACACTTTAGCAAATCATTGTATCGAGATTGTTATCTTCCGAAGTTGTACTTGAATTATTACTATTTTTTGCTATACATTTGGTGATCGGTAGTTTCCATCACCCGAGGTTTTTTATGCCGGGGGTCATTCATTGATCAAAGGCTTTTTCCTCATATAAATCTTTGTGTTCATCATTGATTACATTTTATATTTGTTCACAAATTCATTCATCATACTAAGCACACAACCTCACAAAAATCAGATTTGGTTATTGTTAGGGATGGATTTTCTAAGCCTAAAGATCACGGATCCTCATGTGCAGCCAGGATCACGGATCCTCAGTTCTGTTTGAATTAAGGATCCTCAGAAGACGTTGCAGGTTTAAGGATCCGGGATCCTCGTTATTATCCTAACACTAACAGTTGTTTCCATCATATTTGAACTTGTTTTACAGGGGTATTCGCATGGGACTTAGTCTTGCCGAGATTCCAGGAGAATATGCTTCCATATTCTGCACGTGCATAGCTTGTGTGACCGTTATGGAAGTAGTGGGAGGCTAGAACAATTTGCGGATTGTTTGTTATTTAGTTTATTTCCATTTTTAAAAGGGGATAACGAGCTTGATAGTTAGACAATTAGCAACACATACACTCTCGAAAGCTCTATGCAACATTTTGGCGATTACACACATTTTTGCACACAAGTGATCCTTGTAACAAGCTTGTTATCATCCCGATTTATAACCTTTACTTGTTTAATATAGTTGGTGATCGGTAGTTTCCATCACCCGAGGTTTTTTGTGTCGGAGATCATATCTTGATCAAGGGCTTTTTCCTCGTATAAATCCTCGTGTCTCTTGTTCATTTCATCTACAAATTGTTCATACATTTGCCATTTAATCCAAGCATCACACCTCACAAAATATGATTTGGTTGCATTATCCTAGTCTGATTTTTGACCAAAACAGTTTGGCGCCCACCGTGGGGCAATTGGTGCTTCATCTCTGAGAAATTTTGTTCATTGTGATCATTTCGGTTCATTACCTTCAGCTACATGGCTTCTTCAACAAAGAACACTTCGAGTTCCATGCCGGCAGTCACTTCTTCACAGGGCATTCCACCTTTGCCTCCACCACCTTTTGGATCTCAGAAGAATGCTGAGAATGCTGTGAAGAAACCAATCCCCGTTTTCTCAAAACCACCAACTTCTGCTGTTTCTTCTAGCCCTACTAACAATGATCTTTTTACTTTGATTTTGCAGATGAGGGATTACATGCAACAGCAGGACGAAACCAATGACAGGATCCTTCGAGAGATTGATGACATCAAGAAATTGAAGAGATCAGTGGAGGATCACTCTCCATTGGTGCCTAGATCGCTGAATTTCGACACTCCAGCTATAACTGCCCAGCAATCTGCAGCTCCAGATGTCCAATACCAGGATGGATCAACAGGAATGCGTTCTGGATCATCGGCAATGACTCAGGCTCAAGGATCCTACTTTCAACCTTCAGGATCCTCTTTTCATCCTCAAGGATCCTTCTTCCAGCGTCAGGGATCCTTCACCGGTTCAGGAGGATACATGGGGACGCAGACAATTCAGGGATCCTCCTCTCAGGTTCAAGGATCCTCCTCTCAGGTTCAGGGATCCTCTCAGGTTCAAGGATCCTCCTTTCAGGTTCAAGGATCCTCGTCTCAGGTTTACGGATCCATGGATTATCCTCCAAGACCCCCAGTCACAACACACTTCAAGGATCCAACATCTTTCAGGATCAAGGATTCTTAAGGAGTGTACAACCCGGAAGTTCTGATGTTCATCTAGGAGACTTTATCCCAATGCAGACTATTGCTTCTTCTGGTCCCTCAGTTATACCAGAATCCCGTCAATAGGGATTCACATCTGGAATTCCAAACTTGAACCCTTCAGGTGGTAACACTTTGAATAATTCTTATAATGCTAACCATGGCTTTATGCAGGATACAGGTATCAACCAAGCTATGGCTAGGGAATTACAGAAACTGAAGGATATGATATCTAGCGTTCCAGGAGTGGTTAAGCCCATTCCTGAAATCCCAGATGGAAGCCACAAGATATCTCATTTTGCACCACCTATTTGTGATGCAGAAATTCCAAAAAGGTTTCAAATACCAACCATGAAGCTATATGATGGCTCAATGGATCCAGAAGAACATGTAGCTCAATACAGAGAAAGGATGGAGATCAATCCCATCCCGGAGAGGTTAAAAGAAGCATGTCTATGCAAGGATTTCGGATCCACACTGACAGGATCAGCTCTTAAATGGCTGCTAAGTCTTCCCCCTTACTCTATTACTTCATTTGCTAATCTAGTTAATCTGTTTAATAGCCAATTCTCATGTAGCAGAAAATTTGAACGTCTAACTAGTGATCTATATAGGGTAACACAAGGTCAAAATGAATCACTTAGAGATTATATCACTAAGTTTAGTAAAGAATCCTTGGATATTCCTAATTTGGATATTGCTACGGCTGTATAAGCCTTCAAATGGGTTTACTTAGGGATTCATTGTTCTATGATGATCTTGTTATGACCCCCTGCAGGAACCTTGATGAAGTGAGAAGCAGGGCCCTTAGATTCATCCGACTAGAGGATGATAAGAGAATCCAGGAAAGACTGGCAGGATCCTCGAAGCAGGAGAAGCAAGGATCCTAATTCAGGAACAACAAGTCAAAGTCTTATAACAAGTCTGATAACCAGAACGTGCATGCAGTAGAACAGGAAGAGGATGATGAGGATTATCCTCCCATTTCTAAATATTGTTTTTCTACTGATAACAATGAACTGATCCTTGCAATGCAGAACTTAGGTGAAAAAGCAAGATGGCCTAGAAAAAGTGATAAACCAGCTGCAAGAAAAGACAAATCCAAATGGTGTGCATATCATGAAGATTTCGGTCATCTCACTGAAGAATGTATTGCACTCAGAAAAGAGACTGGTTACCTGTTAAGCAAAGGGCACTTGAAGGAGCTATTGGGAAGAAAAAAGTTCAAGGATCCAGGATCCTGAAAAAGTTCCAGAAAGAGCTCCTGCTCCTCCTGCTGATGCACAAATTATTAACTTCATATCCGGTGGATCAGACATATGTGGCACTTCCTTTTCAGCAGCCAAAAGGCATGCCAAGGAGACCAAGATGGATAATGGGGATAGACCCATCGGAACCTCTACTGTTACACAGGAAAAAGTTATAACTTTTGATGAGGATGATCGCGTGGATGTACAGGATCCTCATCATGATGGTCTTGTTATTACCTTGTTTATATCTAATCATTTTGTTCACAGGATCTTGATAGATAGAGGAAGCTCAGTAAACATCATTCAGCTTAATGTCATCAAGAAGATGAACATCCCTGAATCGGACATTGTCCCGAGATCCTCAGTTCTTGTGGGATTCAGTGGAGAAACCAAGAACACATTGGGGGACATTAAACTCCCCATTTACATAGAAGGACTTCACTCTTATCAGAAATTTTATGTTATAGATTGCTTATCCTGTTGCAATGTTATCCTTGGCAGGCCATAGATACATGACATGAATGCAGTCCCGTCTACATATCATCAATGTGTAAAGCTTCCTAGTCCATGGGGGGCGGTGAAGATTGAGAGTGATCAACAAGAAGCAAAGAATTGCTACACTTCATCGATGAAACCAGCCTCAAGACCCAGGGAGCAATAGCAATTAAAGCATCCTCCAAGAGATGTCCTGGAGGCAAGAGAACAAGATGTGAAAGATATCCTGATGGATCCTCAGGATCCTGAATCCAAAGTCTTCATAGGATCCGGGATCCTCAATGAGATTGAACATGATCTAGTATCCTTCCTAAAGAAGAGAAAAACTACCTTTGCCTGGAAGCACGAAGACATGACAGGTATCTCTAAAGATATAATTACTCATAAGCTTGGCATTGACAGGTCATTCAAACCCATACATCAAAAAAGGAGAAAGTTTGCACCTGAGAGGAATGCCATTATCCAGGAGGAGGTAGATAAGCTGCTCCGAGCAGGTATGATTAGAGAAGTTAAGTATCCAAGGTGGTTAGCCAATGTGGTTGTTGTTCAAAAGAAAAACGGAAAGTGGGGGTATGTGTCGATTTTACTGATTTAAACAAGGCATGTCCCAAGGATCCTTTCCCATTACCCCACATTGACTCCATGGTGGATGCTACCGCGGGTCATGAGTTGTTGACTTTTATGGATGCTTCATCTGGATTTCAACAAATTCAGATGGAACCATCTGATCAAGAGGATACAACCTTTATGACCCCAACTGGCATCTATTGTTATATTGCTATGCCATTTAGACTAAGAAATGCAGGTGCTACTTATCAAAGGCTAGTCAATATGATGTTTAAGGAACAAATTGGACACACTATGGAAGTCTATATAGATGACATGGTGGTTAAGTCCAAGAGAGCTGAGGATCACCTTAGAGATTTGGAGGAAGCATTCAATATCCTTGATAAATTCAATATGAAGTTGAATCCTTCCAAGTGTCATTTTGGTGTTAAAGCAGGCAAGTTCCTAGGCTACATGGTGAGAAAAAGAGGCATTGAGGCAAGTCCAGAGCAAATCAAGGCAATTGTGAATATAAAATCTCCTGCCAATGCCAAGGATGTTCAAAGATTGACAGGGAGGATCGTAGCCTTGAACAGGTTCATATCAAAGTCATCAGAAAAGTGCAAGGAATTCTATGACATTTTGAGAAAGAACAAGAAATTTGAGTGGACTGAAAAGCATGAGAATGCTCTCAAAGCCCTTAAGGATTACCTATCCTCAGCTCCTGCCTTGATGAAACCAAAAAAAGGGGATATATTATCCTTATATTTGGCAGTCTCTTCTAAAGCAGTAAGTGCAGTCCTTGTTAAGGATCACGAAGGTATACAACATCCTGTCTATTAAGTAAGTAAGAGTTTGCTTGATGCTGAATCCAGGTATTCACATTTAGAAAAACTTATCCTTGCTTTGATTATGGCATCTACTAAATTAAGACATTATTTTGAAACTCATGCCATTATTGTTAAGACTAACTTTCCAATTAAGAATATTCTCAGGAAACCTGAAATGTTAGGAAGGATGGCCAAATGGGCAGTGAAGCTTAGTGCTTATGATATAAGATATGAACCAAGAACTGCCATTAAATCCCAAGCCTTGGCTGACTTTGTGGTAGATTTCAGTAGTGATCTACAAAGGGAAGCTAAGTTAGAAGTTCAGCAGCTTGAAGAAACCAAGGATCCTTGGATACTCTTCACTGATGGAGCCTCTAATGAGAAGGGAACTGGACTTGGAATACTACTAAAATCGCCACAGGGGGACATAATACCCCACTTAATAGCTTGTGAGTTCCAAACTACTAATAATGAGGTTGAATATGAGGCCTTGATAGCTGGTTTGCAAATTGCCAAGCACATGAGAATCAGGTATCTTGAGGTACATGTAGATTCATTGTTAATTACTAATCACTTTAATGGATCTTATGCTGTTAAAGGCGAAAGACTAATCAAATATTTGGAGATAGTCAAAGAATTGACACTCTCTTTTGTTTACTTTACTTTGACACAGGTACCTGTTTTGGTCAAAAATCAAGCAAGGATAATGCAACCAAATCTTTTATTGTGAGGTGTGATGCTTGAATCAATGAACAATGTTAAGGATAATTCAGAAATGTAATGAACAAATGACACAAGGATTTATACGAGGAAAAAGCCCTTGATCAAGAGTTGATCTCCGGCATAAAAAACCTCGGGTGATGGAAACTACCGATCACCAACTAAGATTAATCAAAAGAAGTTTACAACTCGGGATGATAACAAGCTTGTTACAAGGATCACTAGTGTGCAATGTGCAAAAAATGTATGAAATCGCCAAGTAGTGTTTGAGAGCTGGTTGAGAGCTGTTGCGAGAGTGTGTGAATGCCAAAATTAGCTAAGTGTTCTACTCAAGCTTGTTATCCCCATTTTAAATTAGAAATAACTAAACTAACTAACTATCCGCAATTTGTGCAAGCTCCCCACGATCTCCATAACGTTCACAATGGTCAAGCACGTGCGGAATATTGAGGGAATATGCTCCAGGAATTTCGGTGAGACTTGGTCCATGACTTTGCTCCTGCAAAACAAGCTTACGTACAAGGTAGACAATTGTTAGTAAAAGGATAACAATAAGGATCCTGAATCCTGATCCTGCAACACCTACTGAGGATCCTTAATTCAAACAGAATTGAGGATCCATGATCCTGGTAGCACTTGAGGATCCGTGATCCTTAGGATTGGAAAATCCTCCCCTAACAATTGCCCCCAAAATATAAGGAGTAAAGTGTAAAATAGCGAGTTATATTTTCTTGATCTTATCTGCAACAAACTAACGGGATATATAGTCGTTAGGATCTAACTATCCATTGCAGATCCCATGTCATTGAAGCGACATCCCTGCAAAATCATCATTATAAATTCAAGTTAGAGATAAGGGTCTAGAGGCATTTAAATTCGTGCGTTACACCCTTTAAATCCTCATTTGAAAATCAAGCAGGTACTTCTCTTTCTCCTTTTCTCTCTTCACATTCTTGCTCTGTTCTTTCTTTCTTGAAATCTCTGAATCACAATGAAGTTACGATCATCCCCTGCTAAGGATCATCAGAAAGACAGTCCTTTGAAGAGCCAATGGATCATCAAAGATTCTCCAAAGGAACGTTGCTGCTTCACTGATCCAGACATAGACAGGATTCGCCATTGCTTTCCGGCGGACACTGTTTTTAAACCTTTTGACCCTACCGCCTTGAGCGATTTCATTTCTGAAACTTGGGTCGCCTTTCCAGTCACCCCATTTATGATAGGATAACTCTTATCCTTTTCCTGTTTTTACCCAGTCTTTCTTTTCCCTTACCGGCATATCCTACATCCAGGCTATGCCCATGATGTGGAGGGTCTTGTATACCCTGGAAAGGATCATTGAGCGGGAGGATATAGATTTAGGAATGTCTGAACTTGCTGAACTGTACAACCTTATGAGCCATGGTTCACACCGCTTCTTATTCAAACACAAACCCGGCGAAGAACACCCAATCCTGAAGACCACCAAGAACGACACCAAGTGGAAGAAACGTTTTTTCTTCGTTAGAAGGGATTCCATCCCGGATGGGAAGGATCTCCCAAGAAAGTGGGCCACCCATGGTAGGATAGAGGATCCTTATAGAAGGATCATAGGATAACCCTATTTCCGTTGAGGATAACTAATATCTTTTTATTGATTTCGCAGCTGTCTCTGTCTCTCATATCATCCCATCACCTGCAACAAAGGAAAGGCCTGCTGCTTTCCGGAGTCTTGATCCTGCTATAAGATCATTTCAAGCAAGTACCAAGGATTCTCAAGAAGTATCCTCAGGCTCTGTCACAATGTCAAGTAAGTATCCGAGTTTGTATATAATTAAATGTTAAAACGTAAATAAAACAAGAATATTTATCTTTTGTTTTGGATTAATAGGCGCTGGAAAATCTTCAAGGTCAGCCACCCACTTCAGTGTTACCGATCTTACTGCTGTTGCTCCCAGGTCTGGGAAGAAGAAGACTGCTGCTAGCCCGAGTGTCGTGGTTCCAAAGCCTGTTTCCTCCAAAGGGGGAAAGAAGAGGAAGGCCACTGAAGCTGACAATCTTGAAGGCTTGCCTCTTATCCGCCACCAGTTCCAAGAATACTTTGTTGAAGTAAGGATCACTGACTCTGCTTGATTATGCTGCCCACTTGAGGATCACGGATCCTAAACTTTACCGTGTCTTTCTTGCAGAAATCCGCTGAGGTCGAAATGTTGTTTGATGCATATGTTGAGGAGGCGGAGCAAAAGCATCTGGAGTATCAAAAATTCTTCCTGGCTAAGGATGAGACTATCTCTCGCCTTGAGAAGGATCTTGCTCTGGCAAAGCAGCAGGTGGTCATGGCCCAGATAAATGCTGATCATGAGAAGCACGACCTGCTGGAGGATGCTAAAGTCTCTGCTGCCATCACCATGTATAAGATCAAGCTGCAAATGGCTCAGGAGGCTGAGGATCCTGACTTCGACAGGACCACTTGGGACAAGGAGGGCTGGAAGGCGAAGCTGGCTGAGCTAGACGATGAGGAGGTGGCTACAGAAGTCTTGGCATTTGAGGCAAGTGGCAGTGGGAAGGATCAAGCTGGTGATGATGATGCTGGTGGTAATGCAGCCAAGGTGTGAGCTGCAGAAATGGGCGATGATGGACATTTCTAGACGCGGCCGGAGCCCATTTTTTTAGGATTTGAAAGTTTTTTGGTTGTGATGTTTTGAAACAATGTTGGGTTGTACTTTGAACAATAGTTTTTAGGATTATGGATCAAGGATCCTTAGACAATAGGTAGGATAATAGGTGGTGGAGGGATCCTTTGTTTGGGGGATGAAACCACTTGTTATCCTACCATCTTTTAATTCCTGCACTTTTAAGACCTGTTAACAATGGACACCCTTTGCCAACCCAAGTGGACGGGCCACGTATTGCTGGTAGAAACTTGGGTTGGCAATTTTGACAACCTTTAAGGGTTTAACTTTTGTGAATAAAACTTTAACTTTTTGGCTATTTCTCGTGTTGTTATCCTTGTGAATCCTTTATTTTTCTATTGTAGTTATTCACTTTCTCTGAATTTGTAAGTAAAGAATAAAGGTTTAGTAAATCATGTTTAAAAGTTTTAGGATATGATCAAGGATCAAATATCCTATAGTCGATAAATTCAGAAAAGTTATACAACTTAAGGATCATAAGTTCTGTTGTCAAAGGATAAGGGTGACTTATATAAATAATGAATAAAATCAAAGTGATCAAGGATCATACCTGAGAATCCAAGTTAGGATCCTAACCCTTTAACATTTATAATCAGGATAACCAAAAGATAAACCTTAGTAGAAGGTAAGGATCAAGGATCCTTAGCTGTTTAACTTCAAAAACCTGAAACAGAGCATAACTTGGGACTAAGCCAGTATAAGAGAAAAGTTAGTAACTGGGGACAAGCCCAACAATTCTGGGGACAAGCCCAATAATTCTGGGGACAAGCCCAAAGGATAACTGGGGACAAGCCCAATGGATAACTGGGGACAAGCCCAAAGGATCTTGTGTAAACTGGAGTATGGCCCTCACTGGCGACTATCCAAACTTAGTGACATGAAAATGCCAAAACCTTAGCTAACGTGAAAACGTTAGAAACCTTAGGAACGGATGTATGGTACGTATACCATTATACGTAGGATCCCGGAGACAGCCAGTACAATGAAATTGTCAGCCCCTAAAGCGAGTACTGGTCCCATTGCCATGAACTGTACCATGATCATCGTGCACTGCTGGCGATACTGGGGACATGCCCAAATAACTAGGGTCAAGCCCAAATAACTGGGGTCAAGCCCAAATAACTGGGGTCAAGCCCAAACAACTAGGTTCAAGCCCAAATAACTGGATACCTCTGTGGATACTCAATCCTTTGTTAAGGATGCCTAAACCTTCTGCAAAACTCATAATCAAGTGAAAGGAGGATAAAGGATCCAGGATCCTTATCCTTGTACATAAGATAATTAAAGAATTAATCAGTTTAAAATTCGATCATTACCAGAATGAGGATCATCCATCCTCTAAGGATCCTTCAAGGATACTTGTTAGCTAAGGATCATGGATCCTTATTACATGAAGTATTTCTTCAAGTGGACAGCATTCCAAGATCTTGGTAGCAAATCGCCTTCCATTGTTAGCAATCGATATGCCCCATTTCCAGCCTCAGCTTCAATCAAGTAAGGGCCTTCTCACTTTGGTGCCAATTTTCCATCAGCAGGATTTGTGGTATTCTGAAATGCTTTCCTTAATACCATATCACCAACTTGGAACTTCCTGATCCTGACATTCTTATTGTAGGCTCCAGCCATCCTTTATTGATAACTAGCCATCCTTATCCTTGCCAAATCCCTGAGTTCTTCTATAGTATCCAAATCTTGAACCAAGTTTTCAGCATTCTCTTCAGGATCACGGATGCTTGTTCTTGCAGTAGGAACCACCATTTCTGTAGGGATCACTGATTCTGCTCCAAATACCAAAGAAAATGGAGTTTGACCAGTAGCATTCTTGGGAGTTGTCCTATCAGCCCATAATACATAAGGTAGTTCTTCTGCCCACTTTCCTTTCTTGGATCCAAGCTTCTTCTTCAAATTGTTGATGATGATCTTGTTGGATGATTCTGCCTAACCATTAGCTTGTGGGTGAACTGGTGTTGATGTTATCATCTTAATCCCCCAGCTGTCACAAAAGTTAGTAGTTCTATTCCCAATAAATTGGGATCCATTATCACAAACAATTTTCGAAGGAATACCAAATCTAGTAATAATGTTTCTCTTAATAAAGGATATCACTTCCTTTTCTCTGACTTGAGCAAAGGCTTCAGCCTCTATCCACTTGGAGAAGTAATCAGTCATAGCAAGCATGAATACTTTTCCACCAGGTGCCTTAGGAAGCTTACCAACTATATCCATTCCCCATCTCATAAATGGCCAAGAAGAGGATATAGGATGCAAAAGCTCTGCTGGTTGGTGAAGGATATTACTATGTCTCTGACAAGGATCACACTTCTTGGCATATTCCACAGCATCCTTCTTCATAGTAGGCCAATAGTATCCTGTCCTTAGGATTGATGAGAATAATGCCCTGCCCCCAGTGTGGCTTCCACAATCTCCTTCATGGAAATCCTTTAAGACTTCTTGGATTTCAGGATCCTCAATGCACCTTAGATATGGACCTGCAAGGGATCGTTTATATAACATGTTATTCAATATTGTGAATTGAGATACCTTGATTTTGAAAGCCCTGGGGTTTTCTCCTGTTGGAATCTCTCCATGTTGTATGTATCTTTTGATCGGAAGGATCCATGATCCTGAATGAGATTGTGTATCATCACTAGGGATGATAGCAGAATCCTCTCCTATCTCCATGGCTTCATGATCCTCAATAGCGGGGGTTAGGATGTGGATAATAGGGATCCTGATATCCTCTGGAATCTTCATGGATGATCCTAGATTGGCCAATGCATCAGCTTCTGCATTCTCTTCTCTAGGTACCTGTGTCAAACTAAAGGAAACAAAAGAGAGTGCCAACTCTTTGACTATCTCTAAATATTTGATTAGCTTTTCACCTTTAACAGCATAGGATCCATTAAAGTGATTAGTAATTAACAATGAATCTACATGTACCTCAAGATCCCTGATCCTCATATGTTTGGCAATTTGCAAACCAGCTATCAAGGCTTCATATTCAGCCTCATTATTAGTAGTTTGAAACTCACAAGCTATGGAGTGGGGTATTATGTCCCCCTGTGGCGATTTTAGTAGTATTCCAAGTCCTGTTCCTTTGACATTGGAGGCTCCATCAGTGAAGAGTATCCAAGGATCCTTAGTCTCTTCCAGCTGTTGGACCTCTAACTCAGCTTCCTTTTGCAAGTCACTACTGAAATCTGCCACAAAGTCAGCTAAGGCTTGGGATTTAATGGCAGCCCTTGGTTCATATTTTATATTATAAGCACTAAGCTTCATTGCCCACTTAGCCATCCTTCCTGACATTTCAGGTTTCCTGATAACATTCTTAATTGGAAAATTAGTCTTAACAATAATGGCATGAGTTTCAAAATAATGCCTTAATTTAGTAGATGCCATAATTAGTGCAAGGATAAGTTTTTCTAAATGTGAATACCTGGATTCAGCATCAAGCAAACTCTTACTTACATAATAAACGGGATGTTGTGTACCTTCGTGATCCTTAACAAGGACCGCACTTACTGCTTTAGAGGATACCGCCAAATACAAGGATAATATATCCCTTTTTTCTGGTTTCATCAAGGCAGGGGCTGAGGATAAGTAATCCTTAAGAGCTTTGAGAGCATTTTCATGCTTTGCAGTCCACTCAAATTTCTTGTTCTTCCTCAAAATGTCATAGAATTCCTTGCATTTTTCTGAGGATTTGGATATGAATATGTTCAAGGCTGCGATCCTGCCTGTCAATCTTTGCACATCCTTGGCATTGGCAGGAGATTTGATATTCACAATAGCATTGGCAGGAGATTTTACACCAAAGTGACACTTGGAAGGATTTAGTTTCATATTAAATTTATCAAGGATATTGAATGCTTCCTCCAAGTCTCTAAGGTGATCCTCAGCTTTCTTGGACTTAACCACCATGTCATCTATGTAGACTTCCATAGTGTGTCCAATTTGTTCCTTGAACATCATATTGACTAGCCTTTGATAAGTAGCACCTGCATTCCTTAGTCCAAATGGCATAGCAATATAACAATATATACCAGTTGGGGTCATAAAGGCTGTATCCTCTTGATCAGATGGTTCCATCTGAATTTGTTGAAATCCAGATGAAGCATCCATAAAAGTCAACAACTCATGACCCGCGGTAGCATCCACCATGGAGTCAATGTGGGGTAATGGGAAAGGATCCTTGGGACATGCCTTGTTTAAATCAGTAAAATCGACACATACCCTCCACTTTCCATTTTTCTTTTGAACAACAACCACATTGGCTAACCACCTTGGATACTTAACCTCTCTTATCATACCTGCCCGAAGTAGTTTATCTACCTCTTCCTGGATAATAGCATTCCTTTTAGGTGCAAACTTCCTCCTCTTCTGATGTATAGGCTTGAATGACCTGTCAATGCCAAGCTTATGAGTAATTATATCTTTAGATATACCTATCATGTCCTCATGCTTCCAGGCAAAGGTAGTTTTCCTCCTCTTAAGGAAGGATACTAGTTCTTGTTCAATGTTGCTGGGGATCCCTGATCCTATGAAGATTACGAATTCAGGATCATGAGGATCCATAAGGATTTCTTTTACATCATATTCTCGTGCCTCCAAGAGATCTCTTGAAGGATGCTTTAATTGCTATTGCTCCCTTGGTCTTGAGGCTGGCTTCATTGATGAGGTGTAACAATTCTTAGCTTCTTGTTGATCACTCTCAATTTTCACCACTCCCCATGGACTAGGAAGCTTTACGCATTGATGATAGGTAGATGGGACTGCCTTCATGTCATGTATCCATGGCCTGCCAAGGATAACATTACAACAAGATAAGCAATCTATAACACAAAATTTTTGATAAGAATGAAGTCCTTCAATATAGATGGGGAGTTTGATGTCCCCTAATATATTCTTGGTCTCTCCGCTGAATCCCACAAGAACTGAAGATCTTGGGACAATGTCTGATTCAGGAATGTTCATCTTCTTGAGGACATCAAGCTGAATGATGTTCACTGAGCTTCCTCCATCTATCAGGATCCTGCGAACAAAATGGTTAGAAATAAACAGAGTAATAACAAGACCATCATGATGAGGATCCTGAACATCAATACGATCGTCCTCATCAAAAGTTATAATTTTATCCTTGGTAACAGTGGAGGTCCGGATTGGTCTGTCTCCATTATCCATCTTGGTTTCCTTGGCATGTCTTTTGGCTACTGAAAAGGAAGTACCACAAATGTCTGATCCACTGCATATAAAGTTTATAACTTGTGCATCTGCTAGAGGAGCAGGAGCCTTTTCTGGGATCCTTTCAGGATCCTGGATCCTTGACTTCTTTCTTCCCAAAAGCTCCTTCAAGTGCCCCTTGCTTAACAAGTAACCAATTTCTTTTCTAAGTGCAATACACTCTTCAGTGAGATGGCCGAAATCCTCATGATATGCACACCATTTGGACTTGTCTTTTGTAGCAGCTGGTGTATCACTTTTCCTTGGCCACCTAGCTTTCTCACCCAAATTCTGCATTGCAAGAATTAGTTCATTGTTATCAACAGAAAAACAGTATTCAGAAATTGGAGGATAATCCTCATCATCCTCTTTTTGTTCTACTACATGCACATTCTGCTTATCAGACTTATTGTAGGACTTGAACTTGTTATTCTTGAAGTAGGATCCTTGCTTTTCCTGTTTTGAGGATCCTGCCAATCTCTCCTGGATCCTTTTGTCATCCTCTAGACGGATGAACCTAAGGGCCCTGGTTCTTACTTCATCAAGATTCCTGCATGGGGTCATAACAAGATCATCATAGAATAATGAATCCCTAAGCAATCCCATTTTAAAGGCTTCCACAGCCGTAGCTATATCCAGATTAGGAATGTCTAAGGATTCTTTACAAAACTTAGTGATATAATCTCTAAGTGATTCATTTTGACCTTGTGTTACCCTATATAAATCACTAGTTAATCGTTCAAATTTTCTACTACATGAGAATTGACTATTAAACAGGTTAACTAGATTAGCAAATGAAGTAATAGAGTAAGGGGGAAGACTTAGCAGCCATTTAAGAGCAGATCCTGTAAGTGTGGATCTGAAACCCTTGCATAGACATGCTTCTTTTAACCTCTCTGGGATGGGGTTGATCTCCATCCTTTCTCTATATTGAGCTACATGTTCTTCTGGATCCGTTGAACCATCATACAGCTTCATGGTTGGTATTTGAAACCTTTTGGGTATCCCAGCATCACAAATAGGTGGTGCAAAACGAGATATCCTATGACTCCCATCTGCAATTTCAGGAATGGGCTTAACCACTCCTGGAACGCTAGATATCATATCCTTCAACTTCTGTAATTCCGTAGCCATAGCTTGATTGATACCTGTATCCTGCATAGAGCCATGGTTAGTGTTATAAGAATTATTGAAAGTATTACCTCCCAAAGGATTCAAGTTTGGAATCGCAGATGTGAATCCATATTGACGGGATTCTGGTATGATTGAAGGACCAGAAGAGGCAATGGTCTGCATTGGAATGAAATCTCCTTGATGAACATCTGAACTTGGTTGTACACTTCTCAAGAATCCTTGATCATGAAAGATGTTGGGTCCTTGATGCGCTGTGACCGGGGGTCTTGGAGGATAATCTATGGATCCATAAACTTGAAGTGAGGATCCTTGAAGCTGAGAGGATCCTTGATGCTTAAAGGAGGATCCTTGGACCGGGAAGGATCCTTGAACCTGGGAGGATCCTTGGACCTGGGAGGATCCTTGGACCTGGGAGGATCCTTAGACCTGGGAGGATCATTGGACCTGGGAGGAACCTTGAACTGTGTGTGCCCCCATATATCCTCCTGAGCTGACGAAGGATCCCTGATGCTGGAAAGAGGATGCCGAAGGCTGAAAGTGAGATCCAAAAGCCTGACTCATAGTTGTTGTTCCATAACGCCTTTCCAATGGTCCACTTTGGTACTGGATGTCTGGAACTGCCGATTGTAGGGTAGTTACAACTGGAGTGTCAAAATTCAGTGACCTTGGTATCAGAGGGGAGTGATCCTCCGCTGATTTCTTCTATTTCTTGATGTCACCGATTTGCCGGAGAATCCTTTCATTGGTCTTGTCCTGCTCTTGTATGTGATCTCTCATCTGCAAAATCAAATTAAAAAGATCACTAGTAGTAGGGTTAGAAGAAACAGAAGAAGTTGGTGGTTTTGGAAAAATAGGGCTTTGTCTCTTTGCAGCATTTTCAGCATTCTTCTAGGATCCAGAAGGTGGTGGAGGCAAAGGTGGAATGCCCTGTGAAGAATTGATTGCCGGCATAGAGCTTGATGTGTTCTTTGCTGAAGAAGCCATCTGTTTGATGGTAGTAAACCGAAATGATCACAAGAACAAGAATTTCTTAGGAATGAAGCACCAATTGCCCCACGGTGGGCGCCAAACTGTTTTGGTCAAAAATCAAGCAAGGATAATGCAACCAAATCTTTTGTTGTGAGGTGTGATGCTTGAATCAATGAACAATGTTAAGGATAATTCAGAAATGTAATGAACAAGTGACACAAGGATTTATACGAGGAAAAAGTCCTTGATCAAGAGTTGATCTCCGGCTTAAAAAACCTCGGGTGATGGAAACTACCGATCACCAACTAAGATTAATCAAAAGAAGTTTACAACTCGGGATGATAACAAGCTTGTTACAAGGATCACTAGTGTGCAATGTGCAAAAAATGTATGAAATCGCCAAGTAGTGTTTGAGAGCTGGTTGAGAGCTGTTGCGAGAGTGTGTGAATGCCAAAATTAGCTAAGTGTTCTACTCAAGCTTGTTATCCCCATTTTAAATTAGAAATAACTAAAGTAACTAACTATCCGCAATTTGTGCAAGCTCTCCACGATCTCCATAACGTTCACAATGGTCAAGCACGTGTGGAATATTGAGGGAATATGCTCCAGGAATTTCGGTGAGACTTGGTCCATGCCTTTGCTCCTGCAAAACAAGCTTACGTACAAGGTAGACAATTGTTAGTAAAAGGATAACAATAAGGATCCAGAATCCTGATCCTGCAACACCTACTGAGGATCCTTAATTCAAACAGAATTGAGGATCCATGATCCTGGCAGCACTTGAGGATCCGTGATCCTTAGGATTGGAAAATCCTCCCCTAACAGTACCCAGATAAGAGAATGCAGAAGATGATGCATTAGCCAATCTTGGATCATCCTTGAACATTCCTGAGGATATCAAAATTCCTATTATTCATATCCTGGCTCCTGCTATTGAGGATCATGTAGCTATGGAGATAGGAGAGGATTATGCAATCATGCCTAGTGAAGATACACAATCTCATTCAAGATCATGGATCCTTCCAATCATGAGATACATACAACATGGAGAGATTCCTACAGGAGAAAACCTCAGAGCTTTCAAAGTCAAGGTATCTCAATTTACAATATTAAATAACATGCTATATAAACGATCTCTTGCAGGTCCATATCTAAGGTGCATTGAGGATCCTGAAATTCAAGAAGTCCTAAAGGATTTTCATGAAGGAGATTGTGGAAACCATACTGGGGGCAGGGCACTGTTCTCAAGGATCCTTAGGACAGGATACTATTGGCCTACTATGAAGAAGGATGCTGTAGATTATGCAAAGAAATGTGATGCTTGCCAGAGACATAGCAATATCCTTCATCAACCAGCAGAGCTCCTACATCCTATATCCTCTTCTTGGCCCTTCATGAGGTGGGGAATGGTTATAGTTGGTAAACTTCCCAAGGCACCTGGAGGAAAAGTGTTCATGCTTGCTGTTTTGGTCAAAAAATCTGTTGAGAATATTGCAACCAAACTCTAGATTACGGGGTATGATGCTTAAAATGTGTAACAATGATGAGGATCACTTTTGTGTAAAATTGCACAAACAACACAAGGGTTTATAGGGGAAAAAGCCCTTGATCAAAAGTTGATCTCCGGCACAAAAAACCCCGGGTGATGGAAACTACCGATCACCAAGCTCAAATAAATGAATGAATGTTTACAACTTCGGATAGTAACGAGCTAGGTACAAGGATCACTACGGTGGAATGTGTAAAAAGTGTATGAAATTGCTAAGTGTTTGAACGAGAGCTTGTATGAGCGCTTGTATGAGTGTGTGTAACTGGAAAAATGACTAAGTGTTTTCTACTAGCTCGTTACTCCCTTTTTAAAATAGAAATAACCACCTAAACTAACTATCCGACTTTCGTGCCAAGCCTCCACGTTCTCCATAACGTCTATTTTTGGTCAAGCACGTGTAGAATAGTTTAGGAATATTCTCCAGGAATGTCGCCAAGACTTGGTCAAGCTTGTTATACCTGCGATATAGTACAAGACATAAGTAAACAATCGTCAGTACGAGGATCCTTAAAGTGATCCATGATCCTGATCCTGAAGCTCTTCTGAGGATCACCACCTGTCACAGAAGTAAGGATCACTAATTAGGATAACGAATAAGGATCACTAATTGTTAGAAAATCCTCCCCTAACAATTGCCCCCAAAATATAAGGAGTAATTTGTAAAATTAGCGAGTTATATTTTCTTGATCTTATCCGTAACTAACTAACGGATATATAGCCGTTAAAATAGAACTAGCCGTTGCGATGATGATGTCACGGAAGTGACAATCCTGCAGAATCATAATTATAAATAGAGATATAGATAGGATCATTATGCATTTAAATTCGAAAGAAACTCCCTTTAAATTCTCAGTCGACGTTCAACCAGGTATTTCTTTCTCCTCTTTCTTCCTCTCTTACTCTGTTTTTCTTTCTTTGTCTCTTCGAAAATGTTGCTCCGAAGTTCACCGGCCAAGGATCACCCAAAGAACAGTCCTCCGAAAAGCCAGGGGATTATCGAAGACTCCATTAAAGAACGCTGTTTATTCAATGATGCTCAGATAGATAGGATCCGCCATTGCTTCCCGGCGAACACTGAATTTAGGCCTTTTGATCCCAATGCCTTGAGCGATCATATCTCCGATAAGTGGGTTACTTTCCCCGTCACTCCGTTCACCATAGGTTATTCTTATCCTTTTCCAGCCTTCACCCAATCTTTCTTTTCCCTAACCGGCATCTCTTATATCCAAGCCATGCCGATGATTTGGAGGGTTTTGCACACCCTTGAAAGGATCATCGATCAGGAGAGAATAGACCTAGGAATGGCAGAGCTGGGAGAACTGTATGATCTTACCACCTTTGGCTCTCACCGTTATTTGTTCAAACGTAAACCCGGTGAGGAACACCCGATCTTCAAAGCCACCAAGAATGATACTAATTGGAAGCGACGTTTCTTTTTTGTCAAGAGAGATTCTATCCAGGATGGAAAGGATCTTCCTGAAAAATGGGCTACCCATGGTAGGGTGGAGGATCCTGATAAGGATCACCAGGAACTTTCTTTGATTGTAAGGATAACTTATATTTTTGCTTTCTTTTTATGCAGCTATCACCGTCTCACACCTCAAACTGTCCCCTGCTGCTAAGGAGAGGCTCCTTGCCTTCAAGAAACTTGACCCTGAGACAAGAACTTTCAAGACAACAACCCAAGATTCACAGGAGGTATCCTCAGGCTCTGTCACAATGTCAAGTAAGTATCCTTGTCCAAAATTTAAATAAATAGTGAAATATGAATTAAGAAAAGATACTTATCTTATTTTGATTGTGTAGGTGCTGGAAAATCTGCCAAGCCTGTATCCCAGTTCGACATGGCTGACCTTGATGTCGTACGATCCAGGAAGAGAAGATCCACTACCAGTCCTAGCATCTCTATTCCAAAGGCACCCACTAAAGGAAAGGGTGTCAAGAAGAGGAAAACTTCTGATGCTGAGGATCTTCAAGGCCTACCACTAATCCGCCACCAGTTCCTTGAATACTTCAATGATGTAAGGATCCTTAATTCTGCCCAAGTATCCTACTCGTATGAGGATCACCTGATCTTGAACTGCTTTATCCTTTTCTTCGCAGAAATTTGCTGAGATTGAGGATTACGTGGGGAATGTTGAGGAGCAGGACAAGAAAATTGCTGACCTCCAACAGGTTGCCGTGCTCAAGGACCTTGCACTTGCTGATCTTCGGAAGGAGCTCCTAGATGAGAAGACTAAGACAGCCAAACTTCTGATCGACCTTGACTATGAAAAGCATGACCTCATTGAAAATGCTAAGGTCTCTGCCGCCATTACGATGTATCAGACAAAATTGAAGATGGCCCAGGAAGCTCAAGATCCTAGCTTTGACAAAAACAGCTGGGATGTTGAGGGTTGGAAGGCAAGGTTGGCTGATCTTGAGGATGATGAGGAGGAGGCTACTGAGGTCTTGGCGATTGAAGCAAGTGGCAGTGGAAAGGATCTGACGAAGGATACCGCAGCTGAAGGGGATGATGATGCAGGAAAGGCTTAGGCTGCATGATTGGGCGATGATGGAAACTTCTAGACATAGCCGGAGCCCAATTTTTTAGTTTGGTGGTAGTTTTTTGTGGTTGTGATGTTTAAAACAATTTAATGGTTGGTACTTGAACAATAGACTTTAGGATTAAGGATCATGTATGATCCTTTGGACAATAGGTAGGATTGCAATCGGTGGAGGGATCCTCTGTTTGGGGGATGAAGCCATTGTGATCCTGCCGCCTTTATATTCCTGCACTATCTTTGAACTTATTATCGTGGACACCCTTTACCTACCCCAGCGGACGGGCCACGTTTTGCTGGTAGATGCTCGGGTAGGTAATTTTGACAACCTTTAAGGGTTAGTCTTTTGTTTATAAATAAAAACTTAACCTTTTGTCGCTTATCTTGTGTTGTTATCCTTTTCAATATGTTACTTTCCAACTGTTGTAATGTTTATTTTGTTTATACTTATCAATCCTTGAAAAATTAAAAAAGATATCCAAAAAGCTTAGGATATGATCAAGGATCACCTATCCCATAACCGATAAGTCCTAAAAAGTGATATGGTTTAAGAATCACAAGTTCAGTTGTCAAATATAAGGGTTGTTCAAATAAATAATGAATAGAATTAAAATTAGTTAAGGATCATACCTGAGGATCCAAGTTAGGATCCTGACCATAGTAAGGATAACTATAAGATAAACCTTAGAATAAAGTAAGGATCAAGGATCCCTAGTTGCCTATCTTCAAGAACCTGAAATAGAGCATAACTTGGCACTAAGCCATCATAAGAAAAGAGTTAGCAACTGTGGACAAGCCCAAGGATAACTGGGGACAAGCCCAAGGATAACTGGGGACAAGCCCAAGGATCGTATGTAAACTGGGGACAAGCCCAAGGATCGTATGTAAACTGGAGTATGGCCCTAACTGGCGACTATCCAAACTTAGTGACATGAAAATGCCAAAACCTTAGCTAACGTGAAAACGTTAGAAACCTTATGAACGGATGTATGGTACGTCTACCATTATACGTAGGATCCTAAGCATAGCCAGAACAATGGAATTATCAGCCCCTAGAACGAGTACTGGTCCCAAAGCCTTGAACTACACCAGGATCATCGTGCGCTACAGGCGGAATCTGGGGACAAGCCCAAGGATAACTGGGGTTAAACCCAAAAGACGGATTGCTTCTGTGGATAACCAACGTTATGCAAAGGATACCTGAACTTTCAAAACTTGAACTCACGTGAGAGATGGATAAAGGATACATGATCCTTATCCTTATAAGAGAAAATAATAAAATGAAACAGCTTAAGTTTAGGATATTACCTAAGTAAGGATCACCTCTGCCATGAGGATCCTGGTCACATGAAATATTTCTTCAAGTGGACAGCATTCCAAGCTCTTGGAAGCAGATCACCTTCCATGGTTAGCAATCTATATGCCCCCTTTCCTGCTTCAGCTTCAATCAAATAAGGGCCTTCCCATTTTGGAGCCAGTTTCCCATCAGCAGGATTGGTAGTATTTTGAAATGCTTTCCTTAATACCATATCTCCAACTTGAAACCTCCTGATCCTGACATTTTTGTTGTAAGCACCAGCCATTCTTTGCTGATAACTGGCCATCCTTATCCTAGCCATATCCCTGATTTCTTCAATAGTATCCAGGTCTTGAGCCAAGTTTTCATTGTTTTCCTCAGGATCACGAGTAGTTGTTCTAGCAGTTGGAACCACCATTTCTGTTGGGATCACCGATTCTGCCCCAAACACCAAAGAGAATGGTGTTTGACTAGTAGCATTCTTAGGGGTTGTCCTGTCAGCCCAAAGCACATAGGGTAGTTCTTCTGCCCATTTCCCTTTCTTGGATCCAAGCTTCTTCTTCAAATTGTTGATGATGATCTTGTTGGATGATTCTGCTTGGCCATTAGCTTGTGGGTGGACTGGTGTTGATGTTATCATCCTAATCCCCCAGCTGTCACAAAAGTTAGTGGTTCTGCCCCCAATAAATTGGGAACCATTATCACATATAATCTCAGAAGGAATTCCAAATCTAGTTATAATATTTCTTTTAATGAAGGATATAACTTCCTTTTCTCTAACTTGGGCAAAAGCTTCAGCCTCTATCCACTTGGAGAAGTAGTCAGTCATAGCTAGCATGAATATTTTTCCACCAGGTGCCTTAGGGAGCTTGCCAACTATATCCATACCCCATCTCATAAATGGCCAAGAGGAGGATATAGGATGCAATAATTCAGCTGGTTGATGAAGGATATTGCTGTGTCTCTGGCAAGGATCACATCTTCTGGCATACTCCACAGCATCTTTCTTCATGGTTGGCCAGTAGTATCCTGTCCTCAGGATCCTTGAGAATAATGCCCTGCCCCCAGTGTGGTTTCCACAATCTCCTTCATGGAAGTCTTTTAAAACTTCTTGAACTTCAGGATCCTCAATGCATCTCAAGTATGGTCCTGCAAGAGATCGTCTATACAACATATTATTTAAAATTGTGAATTGAGATACCTTAGATTTGAAAGCCCTAGGGTTTTCTCCTGTAGGAATCTCTCCATGTTGTAAGTATCTCATAATTGGTGAGATCCATGATCTTGATCCTGAATGGGATCGAGTATCCTCACTAGGGATCATTGCAGAATTATTCCCTATCTCCATAGCCACATGATCCTCAATAGCTGGGGTCAGGATATGAATAATAGGGATCTTGATATCCTCTGGGATCTTCAAAGATGATCCTAAGTTAGCCAATGCATCAGCTTCTGTATTTTCTTCCCTTGGTACCTGTGACAAACTAAAGGAAACAAAAGAGAGTGCCAAACTTTTGACTATCTCCAAATATTTGGTTAGCTTTTCACCTTTAACAGCATATGATCCATTAAAGTGGTTTGTAATTAACAAAGAATCTACGTGTACCTCAAGATACCTGATCCCCATATGCTTTGCAATTTGCAAACCAGCAATTAAGGCTTCATATTCAGCCTCATTATTAGTGGTTTGGAACTCACAAGCTATAGAATGGGGTATTATATCCCCCTGTGGCGATTTTAGTAGTATTCCAAGCCCTGTGCCTTTGACGTTTGAGGATCCATCAGTATAGAGTATCCAAGGATCCTTGGTCTCTTCTAGCTGCTGGACTTCTAGCTCAGCTTCTTCTTGTAAATCACTACTGAAATCAGCCACAAAGTCAGCTAATGCTTGGGATTTGATGGCTGTCCTAGGCTCATATCTTATATCATATGCACTCAGCTTCACTGCCCACTTAGCCATCCTTCCTGACATCTCTGGTTTCCTGAGGACATTCTTAATTGGAAAATTAGTTTTAACAATGATAACATGAGTTTCAAAATAATGTCTTAACTTGGTAGATGCCATAATTAATGCAAGAATAAGCTTTTCAAGGTGTGAATACCTGGATTCGGCATCAAGTAAACTTTTACTTACATAATAGACAGGATGTTGTGTACCTTGATGATCCTTAACAAGGACCGCACTTACTGCTTTTGAGGATACTGCAAGATACAAGGATAACATATCACCTTTTTCTGGTTTCATCAAAGCCGGGGCCGAGGATAGGTAATCTTTGAGGGCTTTTAAAGCATTTTCATGCTTCTCCGTCCACTCAAATTTCTTGTTCTTCCTTAGGATATCATAGAATTCTTTACACTTCTCGGAGGACTTGGATATAAATCTGTTCAAGGCTGCTATCCTTCCTGTTAGCCTTTGAACATCCTTAGCATTGGCCGGAGATTTGATGTTCACTATTGCTTTGATTTGTTCCGGGCTAGCTTCAATGCCTCTCTTTGTCACCATATATCCTAAGAATTTACCTGCTTTAACACCAAAGTGACATTTTGAAGGATTAAGTTTCATGTTATATTTATCAAGGATATCGAATGCTTCCTCCAAGTCTCTTAGGTGATCCTCAGCCTTTAAGGATTTTACCACCATATCATCTATGTAAACCTTCATAGTTTGTCCAATCTGATCCTTGAACATCATATTCACCAGCCTTTGGTATGTTGCACCTGCATTTCTTAATCCGAACGGCATAGCAATATAGCAGTATATACCAGTTGGAGTCATGAAGGCTGTATCCTCTTGGTCGGATGGTTCCATTTGGATTTGTTGAAATCCAGATGAAGCATCCATAAAAGTTAACAGTTCATGACCCGCGGTTGCATCCACCATGGAGTCAATGTGGGGTAAAAGGAAAGGATCCTTGGGACATGCCTTATTTAAGTCGGTAAAATCGACACATACCCTCCACTTTCCGTTTTTCTTTTGCACAACCACCACATTGGCCAACCATCTTGGATACTTGACCTCTCTAATCATACCTGCCCGGAGCAATTTCTCTACCTCTTCCTGGATAATGGCATTCCTTTCCGGTGCAAACTTCCTTCTCCTTTGATGGATTGGTTTGAAGGATCTGTCAATTCCGAGTTTGTGGGTGATAACATCTTTGGATATACCAGTCATGTCTTCGTGTTTCCATGCAAAGGTAGTCTTTCTCCTTTTGAGGAAGGATACGAGGTCTTCTTTCATTTCGCCAAGGATCCCTGACCCGATATAGATTTTGGATTCAGGATCATCGGGATCCATGAGGATTTCGACCACATCCTGCTCTCTTGCCTCCAAGACATCCCTTGGAGGATACTTTGATTGCTATTGCTCCCTTGACTTTGAGGCTGGTTTCATCGATGAAGTGTAGCAATTCTTAGCCTCCTGCTGATCACTATCAATCTTCACTATTCCCCAAGGACTAGGGAGCTTCACACATTGATGGTAAGTGGATGGGACTGCTTTCATATCGTGTATCCAGGGCCTGCCAAGGATAACATTACAACAAGATAAACAGTCAATAACACAGAATTTTTGATAAGAGTGTAGGCCTTCAATGTATATTGGGAGTTTAATGTCCCCCAGGGTATTCTTAGTTTCTCCACTAAATCCCACGAGCACGGAGGATCTTGGTATGATCTCTGATTCAGGGATACCCATCTTCTTTAGAACATCAAGCTGGATAATGTTCACTGAACTTCCTCCGTCTATAAGGATCCTGCGGACAAAATGGTTAGATATAAAAAGAGTAATAACTAAACCATCGTGATGAGGATCCTGAATATCAACACGATCCTCTTCATCAAAGGTTATGACTTTTCCTTCGGAGACACTTGATGTTCGAACTGGTCTTTCTCCGTTATCCATTTTAGTTTCCTTTGCATGCCTTTTAGCTGCTGAGAAGGATGTGCCGCAAATGTCTGACCCTCCAGAAATGAAGTTTATCACTTGTGCATCCGCTGGAGGGGCTGGAGCCTTTTCAGGGATCCTTTCAGGATCCTGAGTCCTTGACTTTTTTCTTCCCAACAATTCTTTTAGATGCCCCTTGCTCAACAAGTATCCAATTTCCTTTCTTAGTGCAATGCACTCTTCTGTGAGGTGCCCAAAATCTTCATGGTATGCACACCATTTGATTTATCCTTAGTTGCAGCTGGCCTATCATTTTTTCTGGGCCATCTAGCTTTATCACCTAGACTCTGCATCGCAAGGATTAGTTCATTATTATCAACACTAAAACAATATTCAGAAATTGGAGGATAATCCTCATCATCCTCCTCTTGATCAATAGAATGCACGTTCTGGTTATCAGATCTATTGTAGGATCTGAACTTGTTGTTCCTGAATGAGGATCCTTGCTTATCCTGCTTTGAGGATCCTGCTAACCTTTCCTGGATCCTCTTGTCGTCCTCTAGCCGGATGTACCTAAGGGCCCGGGTTCTTACCTCATCTAGGTTCCTGCATGGTGTCATAACAAGGTCATCATAAAATAACGAATCCCTAAGCAATCCCATTTTAAAGGCCTCAACAGCCGTGGCTATATCTAAGTTGGGAATGTCTAAGGATTCTTTACTGAATTTGGTAATGTAATCCCTTAATGATTCATTATGACCCTGGGTTATCCTATATAAATCACTAGTTAATCGTTCAAATTTTCTACTACAAGAAAACTGATTATTAAACAGGTTAACTAGGTTAGCAAATGAGGTAATAGAATAAGGAGGAAGACTTAGCAGCCATTTGAGAGCTGATCCAGTAAGAGTGGATCCGAATCCCTTGCACAGGCATGCTTCTTTTAACCTTTCTGGAATTGGATTGATTTCCATCTTTTCCCTATATTGTGCTATGTGTTCTTCAGGATCAGTCGAACCATCATACAGCTTCATTGTAGGCACATGGAATCTCTTGGGTATCTCAGCATCACAGATTGGTGGTGCAAAACGAGATATCTTGTGGCTCCCATCTGCAATCTCTGGGATAGGTTTGACCACTCCCGGAACACTTGATATCATATCCTTTAGCTTTTGCAATTCTCTGGCCATGGCATGATTGATACCTGGATCCTACACAAGACCATGGTTAGTAGTATGAGAATTATTAAAAGTGTTACCTCCCATCGGATTCAAGTTAGGAAGAATAGATGTTAATCCGTATTGTTGAGGCTCTGGAATGATCGAGGGACCAGTAGAGGCATTGGTCTGCATTGGAATAAAATCTCCCTGATGGACATCTGAACTTCCTGTTTGCAAACTCCTCAAGGATCCTGGCATCTGGAAGGATCCCTGAAACTGAGACGATCCTGGAACAAAGGAGGATCCTTGAACCTGGGATGATCCTGGAACAAAGGAGGATCCTTGAACCTGGGATGATCCTGGAACAAAGGAGGATCCTTGAACCTGGGATGATCCTGGGGCGAAGGAGGATCCTGGAACAAAGGAGGATCCTTGAACCTGGGATGATCCTGGAACAAAGGAGGATCCTTGAAGCTGTGATGATCCTGGAACGAAGGAGGATCCTTGAAACTGCTGCATTCCTGAATATCCTCCTGAACTCGTAAGGGATCCCATATGCTGAGGATAGGATCCCGCTGGCTGGAAATATGAACCTGATGCCTGGGTCATTGTCGTTGTTCCGTAGTGCACTCCTTTTGGTCCACCCACATATTGAATGTCTGGAACCACTGATGGCTGAGAAGTAATCACCGGAGTATCAAAATTCAAAGATCTGGGCATCAGTGGGGAACGATCCTCTGCCGTTTTCTTCTGTTTCTTAATTTCATCAATCTCCCGGAGGATCCTTTCGTTGGTCTTATCCTGCTCTTGTGCATGATTCCTCATCTGCAAAATCAAGGCATAGAGATCATTAGTAGTAGGATTAGTTGAAACAGAAGAAGTAGGTGGTTTTGAGAAAATGGGAGTTGGTTTCTTCACGGCATTCTCAGTATTCTTCTGGGATCCAGAAGGTGGTGGAGGCAAAGGAGGGACGCCTTGTGAAGAAGTGAATGAAGGCATCAAGTTTGAAGTATTCTTCGCTGAGGAAGCCATTTGCTTGGTTGTAATGAACCGGAATGAGCACAGAAATGCGAATTCTTCTAAGGACAAAGCACCAATTGCCCCACGGTGGGCGCCAAACTGTTTTGGTCAAAAAATCTGTTGAGAATATTGCAACCAAACTCTAGATTACGGGGTATGATGCTTAAAATGTGTAACAATGATGAGGATCACTTTTGTGTAAAATTGCACAAACAACACAAGGGTTTATACGGGGAAAAAGCCCTTGATCAAAAGTTGATCTCCGGCACAAAAAACCCCGGGTGATGGAAACTACCGATCACCAAGCTCAAATAAATGAATGAATGTTTACAACTTCGGATAGTAACGAGCTAGGTACAAGGATCACTACGGTGGAATGTGTAAAAAGTGTATGAAATTGCTAAGTATTTGAACGAGAGCTTGTATGAGCGCTTGTATGAGTGTGTGTAACTGGAAAAATGACTAAGTGTTTTCTACTAGCTCGTTACTCCCTTTTTAAAATAGAAATAACCACCTAAACTAACTATCCGACTTTCGTGCCAAGCCTCCACGTTCTCCATAACGTCTATTTTTGGTCAAGCACGTGTAGAATAGTTTAGGAATATTCTCCAGGAATGTCGCCAAGACTTGGTCAAGCTTGTTATACCTGCGATATAGTACAAGACATAAGTAAACAATCGTCAGTACGAGGATCCTTAAAGTGATCCATGATCCTGATCCTGAAGCTCTTCTGAGGATCACCACCTGTCACAGAAGTAAGGATCACTAATTAGGATAACGAATAAGGATCACTAATTGTTAGAAAATCCTCCCCTAACACTTGCTATGACTGATTACTTCTCCAAGTGGATAGAAGCTGAAGCCTTTGCTCAAGTCATAGAAAAAGAAGTGATATCCTTTATTAAAATAAACATTATTACCAGATTTGGTATTCCTTCTGAAATTGTTTGTGACAATGGGTCCCAATTTATTGGGAGTAGAACTACTAACTTTTGTGACAGCTGGGGGATTAAGATGATAACATCAACACCAGTCCACCCACAAGCTAATGGTCAAGTAGAATCATCCAACAAGATCATCATCAACAATTTAAAGAAGAAGCTTGGATCCAAGAAAGGAAAATGGGCATAAAAGCTACCTTATGTACTATGGGCTGATAGAACAACTCCCAAGAATGCTACTGGTCAAACCCCATTCTCTTTAGTGTTTGGAGCAGAATCAGTGATCCCTACAGAGATGGTGATTCCTACTGCAAGAACAAGCATCCGTGATCCCGAAGGAAATGCTAAAAACTTGGTTCAAGACTTGGATACTATAGAAGAACTCAGGGATTTGGCAAGGATAAGAATGGCTAGTTATCAACAAAGGATGGCTGGAGCTTATAACAAGAATGTCAGGATCAGGAAGTTTCAAGTTAGTGATATGGTATTGAGGAAAGCATTCCAAAATAACACCAATCCTACTGATGGCAAGTTAGCACCAAAGTGGGAAGGCCCCTATCTTATTGAAGCTGAGGCAGGAAAGGGGGCATATCGATTACTAACAATGGAAGGTGATTTGTTACCAAGAGCTTGGAATGTTGTCCATTTGAAATGATATTTCATGTAAGAAGGATTTAGGATCCTTGGCTGTCTTCATGTCCGATATCCATCAAGGATCCTTAGAGGATATATGATCCTCAGTCTGGTAATGATCTGAACTTAATTTATCTAATTCTTTAATTATCTTTGTTACAAGGGGAAGGATCCTGGACCCTTTATCCTTTTTTACTTAGTTCTGAGTTTTGCAGATGATTGGTATATCCTTGACAAAGGATCAAGTATCCACAGAAGTATCCTAAGTTTTATGGGCTTGTCCCCAGTTTTTGAGCTTGTCCCTAGTTTTTGGGCTTGTCCCCAGTTTTTGGGCTTGTCACCAGTTTTTGGGCTTGTCCCCAGTTTGTTGGGCTAGTCCCCAGTCTTTTGGCCTGTCCTCAGTTTCGCCAGTAGCGCATGATGATCCTGGTGCAGTTCAAGGCAATGGGACGAGTACCCGCTTTAGGGGCTAGCAATTT
>JARYGA010038689.1:0-34419 GCA_030545235.1 Helianthus tuberosus
TGAAGTTTTTTAACAACCTTTTCTTTTTCAGCCAAGACTTGTTTAAGATTTGCAATTTCATCAACACATTTGTTTAATTCAATTTGCTTTTCTTTAAACTTTCTTTCATACATTTCTTTAGTAACTAAGGTTTCTGACAATCTTGATCAAAACTTTTGACTTGGCTCTTCAAAGTATCATAAGCTTCTTGTACTCTCTGACTCGACCACTTTAAAGAATCATACTGTTTTTGTAAATCTTGAAATTTAGATTCTTTTTCAACACAATCAACACATTTTACTGAACACATTTGTCTATATACATCATTATCCTTTTCAAGACCTTCACATTTCTGTGTCAAATTTTCAACTTTTAATTTCAAAATTTCTTCTTTTTCAATCATTTCTTTACATTTTGTTGTGAAAACATTTTCAAGTTTAACTATGTCATTGTCTTTTGTGTTTATGATGTCATCTTTTTCAGTACAGGTTTTGCACATTTCTATGCAATTCCTGCACTTGTTTTCTTTTTCATTAACCAATTCAACATTCGATAGATCAGAAGATTTTCTAACCTCAGTCTCATTCAGCACCGGTTCTTCTGACTCAACTTTCTGATCTTCCTCCTTTTCTTCTTCCTGAGCTTTTTCATTCTTCTATTCTTCTTTTTCAGCTTTCTGATCTTGTTCAGCAACAATCTTTACAACATTCTTTACTTCTTCAATTCTTCTTCTTTTCTCTTCTTCATTTCTACCACCTTCGGTAGACTTGCTTCAAAAAATTCTTTAATTTTCTTCTCCAAATCAGGCAAATATGCTTTATCAGATAACCTTCGTGTGTTGAAAGTAGCCTGCCTTGGAACCAAATTTGTTACAACTTCGAAATCCACTTTTGATGGGTCAACAACTGGATTACCCCGTGGATCCATGTAACATTCCAACTCTTCATTCCATCTTTTTGCTCTCTGGGCTTCTTTGAATGGTTCGTTTAGTTTTCCAATTTCCCATCTTGCATAGTCTGCTTTCCAACATCTATCAGGATCAGCATCAGCCACAAATGCATATCCAACTGCATCTTCTTCAGGACAAACTTGACTCCAGTCATAACCTTCATCGTCATATATAACTGCAAGAGCCCTTGATTTTTCTTCAGGCTGTTTCAATCTTGATGGCTCAGACTTGTTCTGATGGTAAATCACTTTCTTGTAGTAATCTTCATTGAACGGGTTTACAGAATCATCATTAGCATACGCATTTCTGCACTCGCGCTTGAAGTGACCTCTTTGTTTGCATTTGAAGCATGTCACCTTAGATTTATCAAATCCTAGTTTGGTAGATGGTCCACCAATTGACTTCCTCCCCGTGATCTCCATGAACCGCTGTGCCCGACGAACCGCACTGGCCATGCACCATCTTATATCCATTAGTTCCATCTCCTCGGGGTCTAATTGATCATAATCTTCTTTCGTCAAGTTGGTGTTGCCGATCTTCCCTGCAACGAGGCTTTCATATGATTCAAGTACAGATGCCAAGAAAACCATCTGTTGTTTTGCCGATTCTTCGCTAAAATTCTGCCCATTTTTCAAATCTACTGCAATATTACACTGAAACAAATTCTTTGAAGCAGATTGATCAGAAGTTGTTGAAGAAGATCCATTGTGAAAACCACTGTGAAGACTTTCATTGTTTACTGATCTTGAGCTTTCTGCAGAAAACGCTGTTTTTGGAGATCCAGCCTGCGGTATATTTCCTCTGTAGTAAAGCTCCACATTCTGCTGATAAGCCGGATTATTGACTTTAGATCTCTTTATCTCCAGCTCATGGCTTTCAAGCCTTTCAATCAGCAAATCCACTTTCAAATCTTCAGGCTTGATTGTGTTTTTCAACATTAGAGTGAAGTATTGCCACTCTTGATCATTTGGTAATGAATCAAACAATTTATCCACCAGCTCCTCTTCAGAATATGTAATTTCATATCTAGTCAGCTCCATTTTTAGATGCCCAAATCTCTCGATCATTTTACAAACAGATTCATTTTTCATACAACTGAATAAATCAAACTCTTTACGCAACAATTTATTTTTGTTTTTAACAATTTCATTACTTCCTACACACTTTCTTCCTAACGCTTCCCACAAACTCTTTGAAGTTTTCTCTTGTTCAAGTAACGAGATAATATCCTCTCTCACAGATTGTTTAATTAATGTGATCATCTTATATTCAGCCACAACATTTTTTATATATATGTCTGTGAAATCTTTTGGATCTATTAACTCTCCTCCCTCTTTTACTGGTTCAATGTATCCATTTGTCAGTTTTATCCAGCTTTCAGGAGCGAAAGCTTTTACCCAACCCTCAAATCTGTTTTTCCACCAGTTATAATCTTCAACTTTCATTAGCTTTGGTGGCTTCTGTTGGCTTCCGTACATGTTCTCAAACTTCAAATTCTCCAAAATCTCTCTTGAATATTCTTTCAACTCAGATCTTCTATCTGTTGATTCGGAAGTGAATGCGTTGTAGAATGTGTTGTAGAACTCTTCACCGTTGCTTGACATCTTCAATAACCTTGAATCAAACAAACAAACTATCAGTTTAAAAATATCAAACAACTGAATCAAACTGATACTCGAACTGGTGAATATCTTGTGCGAACTGAGGTTCAAGTTGTCAAACTGTGCAGACTGCTATGACCCGGATCAATTTCAAACAACCTGACCCTACTCCAAACAATTTGACAAGGTTCAAACGAAATGGACCTTTGAATGATCAAACCGTGAGACTTGGACCTTTGACTGATCAATCCAGGTGAATTGGTTTTTCGATCGAATCACACAACACGACAAAATTCTTGGTCGATCACTTAGCTAGTTGTCTTTTTGACCACAATAATAAACTTGACTAACAAAACAACATCACATGCAACCTCTAATGCATTCACATGTAAACTTAAATCAAATCACGTGATGTTATGATTAGCCGACAACAAACAATATCTTCACATGCAAAATATCAGTGCATTAGAAGAACCGCCAAAATCAATATCACATGAGCCTTTAATATTTATCACATGCAGCCGACAACAACTTTAGCAATTGATTAGTGATTGAGCTGATATCTTTGTATACACTTGATTTCTGACTATCCCTTTAATATCTTTCACATGCAAACACTTATATCAAGACTTGATTTTAATTGGACATTCTAATTAAATGTGGCTGACAATCGATAAATCACAATTCAATTCTCATGTATTCTGAACTTTGATTAGGCCGCTAACATTCAAAGCACATGGGTCTGACAATTTTGATTCACGAGAACACTTTTCATTTGACCAACAACTGTTATGTTCACGTTCAATCAAAATCAGTTTAAGCGATCAACTCAAGCGAACCCCCTGATTAATTTTAGACAGGTAAACTCAAGCGAAAGGGTGTGTCTCGCTTCAAATTGCCATGTGTTTCAAGCGATATGATATAAGTTCAAGCGAGAGACTCGATTTTCAAGCGATAGGATACAGTTCGGTCAAGCGAAACCCAGATATTTCAAGCGAAAGCCTTAATATTCAAGCGAAACCTCAAAATATTCAAGCGAAAGCCTTTGTTTCCAAGCGAAAGCCAGCTGTTAATCACGAAATCGGACCTAAAACTTTCGATTTCTCCTAAACGGCTTGGAATTAGGATCTGAAACTTGGTAGGATTGTAGATCAGGTGTTTTCGCACAACATATCAAAAAATCAGACGATTTGGACCGTAAAAACCTGTTCAATTTGACGAAAAACCGTTAAAAACGTGAAACATGAGTAGAAGATGAAGAAATAGATGATATTCAGATCTGAAATCGATGTAATCCTGTGCGAAATCATGTGATAGATCAGTGCAATCGAGCTCCTGCTCTGATACCACTTGTAGGACCGGTTTTGACTCCGAAACGATTGCGAAACGGACGTGACACGTGCGGAAACCGTACATGAACGTGACCTAATACACACGACGTAATATAAACGTGATTCTATAGAAAAATATGAAATTGTACACCACCTGAATCACTTTCTCTCTCTAGATCTAGAAAGCTCCAAAACACAAATGAGCCAAAAGTCTCTAATCTAAACATAAAGCTCCTATTTATAGTCCAAGGCATTTAATGAGATTTCTCATTACTACAATTATGCCACCTTGCCTTTTTGTCAAGCTATCACTAATATGACGACTCGTTTTCTTCTGTTTCTCGCTACGGCTCGGATTGACGAAGGCTATAGACATAAATGCACTAACACCCCTCCCTATATATATCTATATATATATATATATATATATAGGGAGAAGATCATGCGAGAACCACCTCTTATTGCGAGAACCGCGAGAACCAATGTGAACACAACCAAAAATGCCTAAAAATAGCTAAAAATCACAGAAATTTTTTTTTTTTGATTTTTTTAATATTTTTTAGCTTAAAATCGCTACTTTTCGAACCCAAAAAAAAAAAAAAATTTTTTTTTTTTTTTTGCTTCCAAAAGTAGCGATTTTAAGCTAAAAAATATTAAAAAAATCAAAAAATTTTTTTTGGATTTTTTTAGATTTTTTTTAGATTTTTTTAGGTTTTTTGGGGGTTTAGTTTTAGCATTTTAGCTTGGGGGGGGGGTGGGGGGGGGGGGTTTAGGTTTTTGGGGGGTGGGGGAGGGGGGTTTAGGTTTTGGGGGGGGGGGTGGGGTTAGGTTTTTTTTAGCTTGGGGGGGGGGGGGGTGGGGGGTTTAGGTTTTTGGGGGAGGGGGGTGGTGGTTAGGTTTTTTTAGGTTTTTTTAGCTATTTTAGGTTGTGTTCACATTGGTTCTCGCGGTTCTCACAATAAGGGTGGTTCTCGCATGAGCCCCTCCCTATATATATATATATATATATATATATATAGGGGATGGATCATGAGAAAACTAGTTTAAATGAGAAAACAAAAAAACTAACCAAAAAAACCTAAAAAAAATACCTAAAAATATACCAATTTTTTTTTTTTTTTACAATTTTTAATAAACAAATCGCTAGTTTTTATGCCTGGAAAAAAATTTCAATTTTTTTGTTGTTGTACTGCACATGTGCACTAATACATAAAGATTAAACCACTTAACCCACCCCCCACCGACACCCCCCAAAAACCTAAACCCCCCACCCCCCAAAAACCTAAATTCACCATCCCCCCAAAAGCCTAACCCCCCCACCCCCACCCTCCCGAAAACCTAAAACTAAATCCTAAACATAAACCCGAAAAAAACCTAAGCCCCCCACCCCCAAAAACCTAACCCCCCTCCCCCCCACACCCAAAAACCTAATCCTAATCCTAAACCTCCAAAAAAAAACTAACCCTAAAAACTAAACTAGACTCAAAAAGCTAATTTTAAGCATGTAATGCAATTGTAGTACATGTTATATTGCACATGTGCACTACTATAATAATAGTATTGAAAACAAGACGACACCATAAATCTTTTTTTATGTCATAAAAAATATGCTCGAATATACTTGAATGAAAGATACAAAAATTTGTGATCTTATGGTGCCATTTTTGTTTTAAAATGATAACGTATGGAGAAATGGGAAATGTTTGAAAAGTTATATATATATTTTTTTCAATTTTATCCCTCCTTCATTAAAAGTCCCCCTCCTTCATTAAAAGTCTCCCCCCCTCCTCTTTAGTGTTTTTTTGGTTAGTTTTTTGGTTTTCTCATTTATATCTAGTTTTCTTATGATCCTCTCCCTATATATATATATATATATATATATATATATATATATATATATATATATATATATGTAGGGACCGCTAAAATAAGAAGCACCTCCAGTTGTAAGAACCGTGAGAACTTTTTGATCCGGGGCGAGTTGGACCAATTTTTTTTTCAAAAACGTAGATGCTTATATTATAAACACATTTGTAAAAAAAAATTCAAAAAAAAAATGTCATGTGTGTAGTTTTGAACACCACAAGTTTGTGTTTACGGGTACCGTAAATTTTAAATAAAATTTACGGTCCCGTAAACGCAAACTTTGGGTGCTCAAAACTACACACCCGACATTTTTTTTTGAATTTTTTTTTTACAAATGTGTTTATAATACATGCATCTACGTTTATGAAATTTTTTTTTGGTCTACCTCGCCCCGTACGGTGTAGTTCTCACGGTTCTTACAACTGGAGGTGGTTCTCATTTTAGCAGTCCCCATATATATATATATATATATATATATATATATATATATATATATATATATATATATATGTATATACTTAAATGGCATACCATACACAGACCAAGTTATTGATAAACACATTTATAAAACAATTCTTAAGTTTTAGAACTTAGCCCATTAGGTTTAGTTAGCACAATACCCCCTTTGATTTAAAAAAAATAATAATAATTAAACAATATCCGATGTTTCTTTGAGCGGCAATTGAGGCACATATTTTCGAGCTCGAACATGACACCTGAATTTTCCTTGGACTGCAAATGGGGCCCATGTGATTCCACTAATCAAAATTTTCCCTTTTCATTTCTTTTTCTTTTTCTATAATGTTTAAAGGGGTGTTATCCCACACCATGCAAGTTAACGATAAAGCACATCACTTATGTGACACGGATATGACGTGATAAAGCCCATATGTGATTTATCCCACACTATTTAGTCTAAGTAACTATTACAACTAGAAACAAAAACAAATTACAATAAGTCGAAACGCCCACAGCTAGCTTCATCCAAAGCCATAATATTAGCTTGATTCTTCAACCAAAGAAAGCCTAAAGCTTTGACTTCGCAAATAACAGTACTTGCCATCGGTCTCTTATGATTGAGGATGAGAAGTGAATTGAGATTTTTATTTTTACTTTTTTTGAAAGTTTTTCTCATCTACTTAATTATGATGTTTAGTTGAAAAATGTAAAAAAAAAAAATATTTTTTTTGTGTATTTACTTAGTAGTCTAGTAGTGTGTAACAATGTGCAAATGATTACATAACTATTCTACTTGTGTATATACACGTTTTTTGTTTTTTAGATTTTGGGACTAATTAAAATACATGTTTGATAGGATGGGTAACCAAATTCAAAAATAAATATATAAATAAAAATAGAAAATAAACATTTTTCTCCCATTCACCTCTCATGTTTAGTATGTTAAGCTCATTTGTACAATAACCCAATAGCGTCCATAGCGGACGCAATCACGAATAGCGTAGCGACGCCGCCATATGCCGCTATAAGGTACTATGCGACCACATATCAATCAAATAGCGATGTCTGGCGGTGAATTCCGGCGCCGATGCTGCAACTTCTGTGACAACTGGCACAAAACCGGTAATTTCCGTATTATATTAATATTTATTTATTTCCTGCATTTATGTGTTTACACGTCAACATTATGTGCTTACTAGTTATGCAATTGAATTCATGCATGTTTCATATATTAACTGTCACATTATACAATACTTTAAGCGTCGCGTCGAAATGATTAGTAAGCTCACCGGTTAGACAAGCTGCGTCAGCATGACTGCAGAATAAATTAAACAATAGATTTAGGACTTAGATATCACACCTCAATATTTCCACATATTACCGGTGGGCCTGGTGGGGAGTATCGTGACGTAGTTGATATCATCATAGACAATTATCACAATTATAGCACAGCGGAAGGCTTGGTAGATAATTACTATTACAAACCATAATGTCTGAGTGTCCGAAATAAAAGAATATACAGAGTGGTTGTAATAGAGATCCACAAGCGGATCATAAAATAAATACAGGAAACTGAAATAACAGACTTCAGGCATCTAAGGATTTGCAAGATCCTCTTATTTGACACCAAGTAGCTCCAGCCTAATTTCGATAGATACCTGTCACTTAGTCTTTGGAAAATACGTCAGTTTTCACTGGTAAATACAATTAACTGACTCATTTAAAAAGAGTTTATGAAAATTGATTTACGCGCACAAGGCACAAAATCGTTTATAACTTGGGACAATTTTTATTAAAATCTTGTATACAGATTTACATGTTTGTCATACAATTGGGGCCGGTTTGGAAGCCGGTCATGATTAACCGACTCACTACTATAAAACCCACAAAGGAGTTATCCCCAACATGTGGGTTATTTAGCATTTTGCATCTGTCAGGTGTATGCCTACACCCCGTGCATAGGTCGTGGCCATTTACAAATGATATGAGCCGAGGATATCCAGGACACGGTCGTATTAACCCCTAATGATTCCATACCCGACCAAGCTGTATTATTATTATACTGTATCCCAAGCCCGTATAAGGGAAAATAAGTTAAAAGTATTTACCTGAGCTAGATGTGCAAAGATGCTACGCAGCCGTATAATTCCTTAGACCTTATGCAAATATCTTCTGCCAAAGCTACTTAATCTGTATGGAAGGTTTATTAACCTATTAGGATACTAACGGATCTTTATTTAAGTCAAAGACTTAGACCGGTTAGTTTGAAAGATACTTTACGGTACAAAACATTAGATTAAGCGGAGACCGGAATGGAATGTGATTTAGACCCGACAAGTTTGTATACTTGTATGATATGGGTAAACTAAACACATTCTGGATTTTGAAGCTAAAATGATAAGGTTAAACTCATTTCGGCTAATTCATGTAAACTAATTACATAAACCGAACCGAACACATAATTGCATAACGGGTAACCTAATGAACCATATACAAGTCCCATATGTTATTATGCTTAAAATATGTTAATACATCAGTAGGATGTTAACATATATGCTCAAAAAGTATTTAAATCCAAATTAAGTCCTGTAAGAGCATTTTGGTCATTTTAAGATTTATAAAAGTTGTTTTAAAGTAAACTGATGTTCTGGTCTAAAACATTCTGTAAAAATATTTATTTTATGATATTAAAACAATAGGATATCATTCATATGTGTGGTTTACCATTTATGGCCAAACAATGCCCCGAAAGGGTTTTTTGGTCATTTCACATATGCTTTTAAGGACAAAATTGAAAGTCTGAGTTCATGACTTATACCTACTGTAAAAATATTAAACTTTATTTATAAATTCAGTAGGTAACAAGTCTTGGGTGCTAAATATGGTTTTAAACCATATTATGCACCTAATTAGCGTAAAAGTCGACATTTAACGATATTTGAAATGTTTATGTGATTCTGAGATTTTGATCAACCTTGAATGTTTAAAATATTTTATTTTTCGTATCAAATCAGTAGAAAAAGGTTTGGCATGTTATTCATATGTAAATCACATTTTATTAGCAAAAGGGCATTATCGTCAATTATGGAATTTATACACGAACTCTAAGTTATGGTCAGTATATAATCTGACCCAACATTCCAAAAATCCCTAAAAATGATATCATAAGAGTAGGTAATGAGTTTCGGGTCAAAATCTAAGTTTAAACATGAATTATGCATGAAAGCGTAATTTACTCTTTATAAAAGCTAAATTTGCGATAATTAGCATTACATCAGTTTGAGACCAGGAACCAATGTCAAATTAATTTAGACATGTTTATATATCAGTACTTAACCTATTTGTATGCTCACATATTCCAAAAATCTCATTTTAGACTATAAGGGCAATATGGTCAAAATTAAGCATAATAACAAGAACATGCATATAATTCAGAATATTAAATGACCATGTAATATAACCTCAGGGGGTTATACTATAACATAATATGGTCCTAATGGAAGCTTAAAACATAAATGATTTAAGCTTAATCGGGTCAGAACTGAAAGTCAAAGCAAAAGTCAAGGTTTTGCGACTTTCGGTTGCGAACCGACCCTAAAATCAGAATTATCGGGTTGAACATGCTTAGACATGTTCTAATAATATTTACTAAGTTATTTAAGTGGCAAAATATGATTCATAATACCTACATTATCAGTTTTGATTATTATTTACAAATCTGACCCGTTTGACTTTTTAATTAATTAGTTTGACCCGACAATTAACTAAGCAAACAAGAAAATTAAGAGGTGCCCTTTTGTAGGATCGTTGAATCGATCAAATGAGTAGATCAGAAGAGTTCTAGACCAAATCAGAGGCGGAATTCAATGATTTGATCTTCATTGCAGCTTGATATACACTTAGAAGTAGATTAAATGTCGTTTGTATTGATTTCACAACGTTTACAGCTTGTTTGACACTTCGGTAGAGCTTCGCTACCGGAATCAGAAAGTTCTCCAAGTTACAAATGACAACCAAGACTCTCCTATTTATAGGGAAGCCAGTTCGCATGAAACAACATGGTCCAGGTCGTGCGAACTAGCTAGTTCGCACGAACTGGTCACTTCGCATGAACCTGCTGGTTTAGCTCAGTTTCCCGTTTCTCTCGAACTACGTGTCCTGGTCTATCTTTTCTATTACAAGACTCGATACAAGACGAAGTCAACAGACATATGCACTAACAAACTCCCCCTTGGATGATGACGAGTGTTCAGTGTGTCGAGTCTTCAGTATGTCGAGTCTTCAGTCTTAATCAGTCTTCTCGCTCTCTCCAAAGTATCTTTCTCTGTAAGCATCCTTCAATCTCTATCTTCTTCTATCACTCTCTTACTTTCCCAGAATCGCAACTTGACTCTTCAAATTCTCTTGATCAGATTTCTTGATTCTTTGAATTCTTCAGCATCAGCAGCTAAACTCCCCCTTGGATGTTGATCCAAATATGTATCTGACTTTTATGTCTTCAGACTCCCCCTTTCGATAAGATGAGATCTCAGTCTGGAATACACTCGTTCCAAGAATCATAACCTGGCTCAAACTCTGCTCAGGCTTAGACACGGGGATCTTGCTTTGCAGCTTTCACAGGTTCAAGTACGTCTCCTGGCTCTCTATAGCAACAAGATCAGAAATCTGGCTCTAATCTGCATATTCTCAGGAGTCGAGACCTAGCTTTTCCAAAGCTTTTTTCCTGCACAGACTCTACCTAAAAGTAAATTTCACAATTTTTTTTTTAAAATTTAACAAATTTAGAAACCACTTGTAGATATTCTTTTTCAAAACTTATGTTTTGGGTATTTTTATTTATAACAATTTTAAAAACTACTTTAAACATTCTCAAATCAACATGATCTCTGCTTAACCACTTATATTCGTAACACTTAAATTTGGTTTCTAATTAATGAACCATTTAATCATTTCAAAATCATTTCTCATTTCAATCAAACTCTCCCAACCCTATTGTCTATCATGTTCAGCACTCGGAATTTTAAAAAATCAGCTTTTCAACATTAGTTGTCGAAAATAAGATGAAATAAAATCTTTTTGATTTTTCAAAACTTTATGCTAAAACACATTAATGAAAAGCAGTAAAGAAATATTTACAAACAATATTTTTGTGAGTTTGTGTAAAATGATCATATTAGTTTATGACAAATCACTAGTACCGTTGAGCTTTAAACACTTTAAGTTCTAAACGATTCACTTAGATTGTCAGTATACTAATCCACTTAAATTTTCTTTCAAAGTTCAATTGATTCGAGATACGAGATTAGTGTTTTAATGATTTAAACTTATTCGCGTGTCCAACCTCAGAATATACTCCCGTATCCAGACTCCTATATTCAGTCTTACAGGTGAATGTACACTAATGATATATGTAAATGGGTAAATGCGAGACCATGAAAGCTCAGGCTATTGCTTCCGCAAAATCAGAGAGATGATGGCTCGACTTTAGGTGTGTTCCCTTTAGAGAATATTTTCTTCAACAGCACATGATTAGCATTTTTCAATGTTTCATCATTTTTTATGCTGAGGGTGAACTTTATGATTAAAGCAATGCAAAAGTATTATACGAGGACTAGGCTATTGCTCCCGCAAAATCAGAAGTCCAGGTATAATACCCCAGATATTATCACGTACAAAGACCTAGTATGTCAGAAATAGAAAGCCCTTCAAACAAGATTTCAGGGGTTACCTATATATCCGAGAGATGTTCCCCACGAGATAAGTAAGTATTTGATATTTATGTTTATATCTCGAAAACAATCTACTAAGCGTGTAAAAACCTACTTGCATATCATCAGTGAGACCGTTTATCACATATTTAACTTTCCAATTCTTTAGCATACTGTGATTGTCTACTGATGTACTATCATTTCCTCTTTTTCACAACAAAACTCATTTTGATTTTTCGATGTTTTTGGATTTTAGATTTTTAGATTTTATCATGTTTTTGGATTTTTCAAATTTTCAAAATTTCTAAATTTTTTACTCCCCCTAAAATCAAAAATATCTTTCAATTTTTGATTTTCCGGAAAAATTTGAAAATGAAAGCAATAAACTGTACAAAGTAAAATGACAAACTGATGTGAATTGCTTCAATTCGCCATCCACTTGGCGTAAACAATCAGAACTCCCCCTGACAACAAACTTTTTTCCCATTATGATTTCAAAACACTTAAGTTTGTTTTAATCAAAATGGTTTTTCCGGAAAATTAGTTTTGTTGATTTCACATATCATGGGGTTTCATCACATTGTTCTTTGCAACCACTTGTAGGTTCACTTTTCCGTTTCTTTAACCATATGTATGAAAGTTAAATCAAGTTCAACTTAATGACCTTAATTAACCACTTGTAAAAACAATCATTTGACACTTTTCAAAACAATTTTCAAGAATGATACCACTTGTAGGTCGAAATATCACTGAACAACCATCAATAACTTCACCACACGTTCAATAACCAATACCAACCACAACTGTGATATTTCTCAAGAAAGATGGCGATTCCTACTCCACGATTACCAACCTGGGAGTTCCGGCAAGTCAGGATTTTCAGTTAAAGAGATTCACCCAAGTCTGACGGTCCTTGGGTGATTCCGAGTCATCTTCACTCGGTTTCTTTCCTTTCTTTTTCTTTTCATAGAATTCCTTTACCCCTTTGACCTTCCCGTCAACCATTTTTTCAAAAATATTTAGAACTTTAGGGTTAAAGGCTTTTTCAACATCAAAATCTTTCTTTTCAGAAAAAATTGATTTGAAATCTCAACTTTGCCAATTTTTTGCTTTAAATTTCCGTTTGATAATGGTGGAAAATTTGCATCATCCATTTTCGGAACGGAATTATCACTTTTTAGCTCAACTGGTAGCTCCTCTGACTTTGACGAATTAGATTCATCGCCAGAAAGTGGCTCCTTTGCTTCCGAAGAAACAAACTCATCGCCATATTTAACATCCGATTCCTTAGCAACCCACATTTGGTTGTTAAGATTCACATTTCTTTTGTAAAAACATTTTGAACTCTTACCAACCTCAAATTTTGAATTTTTAAACATTTTAAATTGTTCGGTTGGTGGTTCATTATCAACCAACTTTTCTTTCAAGTTTTCAGAGACTCCCTGTTTTGTTTGGGTTTCCTTTGGACAGTTCCGTGCAATGTGACCAACTACTTTGCATCGGTAACATGTTCTTGTCTCCTTTTTCTGATTAGCTTCATTCTTCATTCCCTCTTGCTTCTTAGCAAGGAATTCTTTGTTCGTCTGCTTTCTGAACAAATTCTCTTTTTCTTCTTCAGAAGATGTTCCTGAAACAAATACAGTTTTTGATTTATAAATTTTCTCATTTTTATGATTTTCTGGTGGAATAAAACCTAATCTTTTCTTTTTGAAATTACTGTTATGGTTTGGTTTCTTTCGATAACCCGAACCAAAACTGTAACCTTGTTTCTTGTTCAATCTTTGTTGAACTCTTGAGGTATACTTTTTAGGTTTTTCAGTAAGATTTACATCTTTTATTTCAGAAATATTAATTTATGTTAATTTGAAAACCTTTTTAATCATTTCAGTTTTAACACCTCTTATTGGAAATTCTTCATCAGAATATAATTTGTTGGAATCATTCAAAGTATATGCTACTTTGAATGTTTCGTCATTCAAATTATTTTGTGACATCAGAAAATCTTTATTGTAAACCCTTTTGACTGATGATTTCGAACTGTCAACTGATGAACTTGAACTCTCAGATTCAGACTTTGACTTTGATTCCTCATCCTTATCCAACACCTGATCAACCACTTTCTTTATTAACCCAGACTCATGATCAGTGTCAGACGATGTGAATGTGACATCAATATTATCTGGTATTCCATCTGAAGGTTCAGATTCCCACTTTAAATTTGTTGTCTTTTTGACTCTTTCTGAATTTGGATTTCGTGGAGAATATCCTTCTTCAAGCGGAGGTGGACACTTTGTATAATCAGTACTATGTTTCTTACCAGTATCCTTTACTTCAGGTTTTTTCTCTTCAAACGCTTCCATGCCTTCTACTGTAGGATAAATCCTGTCAATCACATAACAAGCACATGAGTAACTTTTCAATAACCTATTTACTCTCTCAGTTTCTATCCTCTGAGTTTCCAATTTTTGTTCAAGTTCAGCACATTTCTCAATGTACTGATTGGTGATTTTCTGTTTCGTCATGAACGCTCCATTGAGTGTTTTCATAGCTATCGCTTGTTCATTGCTTGACTTGTTATATTGAGTCATAGCTTTGTTTAAAACATCATAAGATTCTTTCAGTCTGTTCATGTTATGAATCAATTTGTTGTTGTGCTTTTTCACAGTATCACAATTTTCACACTTATCAGGCATCTTTTCAGTATCAGTTTCCTTCTCAACCTTGATAGCTGGAATTTGTTTAACCTGCCTTTTTACTTCTTGAACATTTTCCTCAGGTTTGACCTTTTCTTTGATCTCTTCCATTTTACCTGTAAAATACAAATTATCATCATCACTATCAGATGAAAATTTTCTTTTATAATATTCAAGTTTTAGAATTTCTTCACTATCATCATCACTCTCTTCATCTGATGAGTGATAAAAAATTGGTGCTTTTACTGAAGCCTCTTTTGTTGAAACTAGTTCTTCTTCTTTCTTTTTCGGACTGAATTGCTGAGATTCATAATAAGCATACGCCATTTCTTCTTCAGCAGTTGAATCTTCAAAAATTTGAGCAACAAATACTTTAGAATTTGAAGGTCTGTTAGGATCATAATTATCCCAATTAAAACCTTCTGGAATCCTTTCATCATCTTGATCTATCAGACCATAACAAGCTCTCTTTGATGGTTCTTCGATCTCCTTCCTAGCATGTGAAGTTTGTGGCGATTGTTGTTGATGCGGAGAAACTTGATGATAAATTGCCTTTCGATGATAATCATTGTTTCCGAATGGATTTTGAGCTCCACTTGCTTCGCGATTTGTGCATTCTCGCTTAAAGTGTCCCTTTTCCCTGCAACGAAAACAAGTAACTTTAGATTTATCAAACCCTAAAGATGAAGTTCCAGCATCACGGAAATCATCTCTTCCAGTGATCTGTTTAAACTTCTCAGCTCTTCTCAACACACTAGCCATACACCACTTTATATCCATAAGTTACATTTCTTCTGCATCAATCTGACCGTAATCTTCTTTTGTTAAGATCGGATTACCAATCCTTCCCGCAACCAAACTTTCATAAGACTCTAATACGGTCACCAACAAAGACATATGACCTTTAGCAACCTCTTCCGAGAAATTTTGACCATTCTGAAGATGTAATGCAATGTTGCATTGTAGTACTTGGCCATTATTGGTTGCTGAAAAATTTGGATCAAATGATGGATATGAAGAAAATCCTTTATTGTTGTTTGATCCTTGAGATGACCCTCCAGAAGAACTGTTTGCGTTAAATGCAGTTTCAATTTTTGGTGCAATGTTGGTCTTATCACTCGTACTTCCTTTGTAATACAAACCAATGTCCTGTTCACCATTATAATTCTTCATTTTCTCCATCTTCCGTTGTTCCATCTCTTGAACTTCAAGTTTTTCAATAAACTTGCTCAGTGATAGATTTGCAAATTCATCATTATTCTTCAAAACCATAAGATACGTGCCCCAAACATCTTGTGGGAACGCATCAGCCAACTTTTCAACCCATTCTTCTCTATCTTTCTTGATATCCAATCGCTTCATGTTAACCACCAAATTGCAATATCTTTCTATAATCGTTTTGGTGTTTTCAGTTTTCAATCCACGAAATAGATCAAATTCTTTCTTCAAAAGCGATTTTTTGTTCTTGATCATGTCTTGACTTCCAATAAACTTTGTTTTTAGTGCTTTCCACATTGAGCGTGCACTTCCGTTGTGTTGCAGTAAAATCAAGATGTCTTCCTTAATAGCTTGTTGCAAAATACTGATAATCATCTTTTCACTTTTGTATTTCTTTTTCTCATCAGCATCTAAATATTTAATAGCAACAATCTCTCCGTATTCAACAATTGGTCTAACATACCGTTCTTCAACACATTCCCACGCATCTAAGTGATTCGCTTGAACCCAATTTTCGAAACGTTCCACCCATCCATTATACTCCTCGATACTCATGAGCTTAGGCGGTTTTTGCATGGTGCCCATTTCATTTTCTAAGTTCACATTCTGCGCCATAGTGATCGGTGTAGCAAATGCGTTGTAAAATTCAGAATCCATGTTTCGGTGTCGAAAATTCACAGTAACAGATTTTTCAAACGAGCTGACAAGTTTTCAAATGATCTGGTCAAACCACACTACCTGGAATTAACTTGTGCAACCTGAGCACTTTCAAGCTAACTGAGCTACCTCGTGCAACCTGAAATGTTCAAACCATGCGAACTGAAATGAATCAACTCGTGCGAACTGATATGAATCAACTCGTGCGAACTAAAATGAATCAACTCGTGCGAATTGTGTTCAATCCGTGCGACCGGACTAAGTTTCAAACGACCTGACCTAATTTCCAAACGACCTGATAAATTTCAAACGATCTGGACACACTCCGTACGACCTGGATTAATTTTCAAACGACCTGACTATCTTTCATGCGATCTGAACAACTTCAAACGACCTGATAAGGTCAACTCGTGCGAACTGATCAACATTCACACGACCTGAATCAATTCGTGCGAGCTGGATAAAGATTTCAAACGATCTGAGCCTAGTTCGAATGATCTGATGAGTTTTTGTCAACTTTTATCAAGTTTTAGGTTGATTTAGGTTCTGATTTGTTCACGGATTGATTAAAACAGTGTTTTACGTGTTATATCACAAAATCAGTTCATTTTAACTGTAAGAACTCAGTAATTTTGATGAAAAAGTGTAAAAGAATGAGTAGAAGTGAGTAGAAATCAGATTTTTATCCCTGAAAACAAGCTGAAATGGTAAGAACTCTTCCTTCTGAGCTCTGATACCACTTGTAGGATCGTTGAATCGATCAAATGAGTCGATCAGAAGAGTTCTAGACCAAATCAGAGGCGAAATTCAGTGATTTGATCTTCATTGCAGCTTGATATACACTTAGAAGTAGATTAAATGTCGTTTGTATTGATTTCACAACGTTTACAGCTTGTTTGACACTTCGGCAGAGCTTCGCTATCGGAATCAGAAAGTTCTCCAAGTTACAAATGACAACCAAGACTCTCCTATTTATAGGGAAGCCAGTCCGCATGAAACAACATGGTCCAGGTTGTGCGAACTGGCCAGTTCGCACGAACTGGTCACTTCGCATGAACCTGCTGGTTCAGCTCAGTTTCCCGTTTCTCTCGAACTACGTGTCCTGGTCTATCTTTTCTATTACAAGACTCGATACAAGACGAAGTCAACAGACATATGCACTGACACCTTTTGAGGGATTAATACTTACTTAATTATGGTCACATAGCCACATTCACATCGAACAATGGCTGGACCATATGGGTTTTAGCCGAAGGTCAAAGTCATTTTACGACAACTTTGACTTTGGATCATAAAACCTTTAAAACAGAACTAAAGTGGCTAGGAACACTAACAAAGGGTCCTAGCTTGAATCTTTAAGACTAGAGGGAGTCTCCTTTATCAGGTATCTCCAAGCAAGAGTGAGAAGGATGATTAAAATGAAGTGAACAAAGAAAATGGAACATATGAACACCTATTTATAGTTGAAGGTGATGATAAAGGATAAAGCCATGTGTTATGGAGTGTCTAGGATCATCACATGTGTCCTTAGTGGTTTTAGAAACCATCAACAAGCTCCTGGTATCGAGTTCTAAGAGTTTGAGTCGGTTTAAGGTGAAAACCTGCAGTTTTAAAAACATGGGAAACCTCCATTTTTAGGGTGAAAACCTGCAGTTTTAAAAACATGGGAAACCTGCAGTTCATAAAAGTTTGTTAAAATTTAACAAGAACACTTATTTTTGGAAGATTCAAGTATGTAAAGTGTAGATCTAAAAGACTACACATTGATAACAAAAGTCAAGTTCATCATAAGGTTTATCATGATGATTTTAGTGTATGATACTTGTGAAATTGTTGAAGATTGAACTTTTGATGATAAAAAGAAAATAAACACATGTTTTAAAAACATGGGAAACCTCCATTTTTAGGGGAAACTATGTCAAAATTTTTATAAAATTTTGACACTTAAGAAATAAGGTTTCCTAATTACTATACAAAATTACAAGTTAAGAAATAAGGTTTTCTTTAAGTATAAAATCAATATTAAGTATGTATATTTTTTAGGGAAAAATATATATATTTAGTGGTCACAAAAATTATCTGCTAAGTGTATATTATGTGTATTATATGTATTAGTGATCATAGGAACTTGAAAAATACATTAAATACTCCAAAGGGGTATACTACCAAAATACACATATAAATACATAAGAAATACTCAAATATAAAAGTATACAAAATTACATATATGGACAATATAGATATATTTCCTACAACTTATGGACTTGGACAAATATTGGACAAATTTTATATATGCATGGACACATACATATATACTACAAGTGATGGAAAAATTACAAAATTGGACAAGTGATAAAAATAGATAATATATATATATATATATGTGTATATATTTAACAAAGTATGACAAAATACATATATAACAAATAAACCTTAAAAATGTTATTATTTTTAAGAAATAAAATTCCGGAAAGTATTAAAAATCAAAGAACTGATTTTTGGTAATTAATACAAATATACAAGTATTTACACTTAAAAATACAAGTATACTTTCCTAAGTATACTTATACCATAAATAATATTAGGAATATTATTTAACAAATTACTTATATTTATTTTTGAAAAACAATTTAAGTATCATATATTTGGAAAGGTTAAAATATATTATTTTTAACATATAACATTTTCAAATCCCATTTAAACAAATATATATTTTTGGGGATAAAAATTTATATAACAAATACAACATTTAATATATTGTAAAATATATACACTAATAATACAAGAACATATACAAGTAAGACGCATTAAATCCAAAAGGTAACTTGTACTTAGAGATTTACAAGTTAGGCGATTAACATACTTAGAACGTCTATAGGTTACGATATTCGAGTAGCGGACGCCAGTGAAGCTTGACGCACGAGAAGCAAAACTGTGAGTTCATGTCTCCACTTTTAAACATTTTTACTGTTTTCTAAACTTTGGGGAAAATAAATGTACAAATGGTATGTTTTAAATAAAGGAATCATACATAGATCATGTCATGAATAGGGTATACGTAATCACCATCAATCTAGTTTAGACCGAAAGAACAAGGGTTAGATCTAGCAGGTCCGAGCAGACTCACTCTCTTGGCAACACATAGCCATGGAGTGTCTTGGGTCACAGTCGTAGGGTAAACGATGTTAAAAGTCGCCTAGGTTTGGATGCTTCCTATGTCGTCACATATGTTAATGTCCTCGTGAAACATTAGCGATCCCGATTCCCTTTCATTACATCTTACAAACTTACATTTTACAATTACATACCATGTTTTATACAAATACAAATCTTATACTTTACACAATCTGCATGAATTCACATCAACTTTTGTTGTCGATTTTTAAACTTACATGTATTTCTGGAAATTAGTGGAATGCTTGCGGGCTCTTTTGTCAAGAAGAAGTGTCGTATTTCAAGATGTTTAGTGTCCATCCACCTTTTCCATCTTTTGTTGGATTTGTTTACTATATCCCGCCTTCTTGCGGTGATAAGGAAGCAAACCTTGATCTTTGTTTCGAAATGGTGTTGTAAACTTTCAAACAATTATATCTTATTTATGATGTAAACTTTAAACTTAATTCTGTATTTTGGATAATTAAACTTTAAATGGCAAGATGGAGTTTGTTTTATATCATATAGCATGTTTACTTATCGTATGCAATGAGAACCACTCAGATCACACATCGTGCTTCCGCCTTTGAAAGGGGTGTAACAACTTCTGCCGGAAACGAGGAAGAAGGACACCAAAGACATGAAAACTCATCTGCACAATCATTGCAGGCTCAAATTAATGGATAGAAAGAAGCGACACCTTGTTTTGATGGCGTTTATAGTAGTTTTCCCACTGCTTTTCTGTAATTTCATGTCCGTCGTATACGGGTTTGGACAGCGGGGTTACGGGTGGCGAATTAAGCATTTTAGGTTTAAATTAGTTTGTGTAGTTTTACAGTTTAACCCCTCAATCTTTCTGTGGTTTACATTTATTCTAACTTGTCACTTTTTACATAAAAAGAGTGAAATTAGTTTGTGTGATTTAACATTTAACCCCCTCTATCTTCACTAGTTTACATTTCGTTCTTAAACTTACAAATCTACACATATAAAGTATAAACTTAACATTATAATATATGTATATAATTATAAATAGTTATATTTTTATTTTTAAAATTTTCTACTTCCTTTTCGCTAAATACGAAATAGCGGGCGCTATTTCGTCGCTATCACTACGTAGCATATAGGTCGCCTGTCGCTTTTGACCGCTATTCGTTATCAATAACTATGTTAAGAATATTGTTGTAGCATCTTGTGTATCAATGTGTTATTGCGTTCTGGTCCTTTAACCTCACTTTACTCATTATGGACTTCAGGTGAAGAAGTTCAGCAACATTTTCAGTCACGTGGAACCGTAAACAGGGTGACAATATTAATAGACAAATTTGGTCAACTAAATGGTTTTGCATACGTTGAATTCGTGGAACCTGAAGCTGTTCATAATTCTTTGCTTCTGAACCAATCAGAAATGCATGGGTGTCAACTTATGGTTCTAATGGCTCAAAAGTTAGGCATTCTTGTCGGGTAAGTTTGTTACTCTATTTCACTTCAAATTTCAAACATAAATATAGGGTTTAAATTATGAACTTCTTCGCTCATGTCTTGTGTTTCGTGGATTGATAGGGTTTGGTTAGATGGTTTTGTTAATTTGGATGATGGTATCCAACTCGCATTCGCGCGCACACACACGAATATAACGTCTACCGCCAGGATCTACACAAAGATTTTCCCTAATTTCATTGTTTTCTTTTCAAACATGTCTTTTGTACACTCACTTGATCAATTTCTTCTCTCTTACACACATTTACAGTGTTAAATTATGGTTTATAATTATACACAATTTGTTTGGCCTCATGGTGTCAATCAGGTGTTCCAGTGTAGTGTAGTGATTTCCCTGGATATGGTGTTGATTTGAGTTTTTTTATTCAAATTTAATTTGATATTGATGATTTTGTAATGCGACTGGTTGTGTGTTTAGGTAGATTAAGTATCAACATATGGTTCCTATAGAAGGATTGGTTATGACCTTTACGACGATTTGTGATCTTTCGATTGGTTTGCATAAGGTTCAGTTCGGTTCAGTTTTGTTCGGTTAAAGTTTAGTTTGGTCTATTTTGCCCTAGGTTAACATTTTTAGTTGATCGTGGTTTTTAGTTTAGTTTTGATGTGTTAGTTACAGATTTACTATGAATTGGGGATAGTTAGTGTAATAATGAGGTCATGGCGTTTAGACCATTTTGCCACCTCTAATATGTACATGTTGTTTCTAACCCTTTTTACATTTATTTTAATATTTAGATTAGCAAGAACAAAAGGCACGTTGAAAAACCAAATGCACTTGATGTTTGGGATAATATCGAAGAGTTCACATGTTCACGGTCATGTTCTTGAGGTACGCTGATTGATGTGCACAAAATACAACATATAAATTATATCAAATAAGGCGTAAAATCAACCCCTTTTTTAGTACTAATGTTGGAAAAGTTTGTTTCTTTGTTCCTTTTTAATTTACAGGGTCAAAAGAGCTTAAACACACAAAAGGAGCAAAATAACAGCAAAAACCAACATAAATACAAAGAAGGAGGATTGACGCAACTCGCCAAGCCCCCATCCACATCCAAACCAACAAAATAGCAAGATCAGAAGATCTGGCACGGGGCTGTGCCAACCAGGCATGGGCCGTGCCCAACGCAAGATTCTTTGCAGAAGAAAAGACAACAGCAAAGGACAAACCAGACAACCAACACGGGGCCGTGCTAAGGCAACACGGGGCATGGTCAACTCTAAGATTCGCAGAATCTGAGATAGTACAACAAGTACAATGGCCACGGGCCATGCCGTTGACACACGGGGCGGTGTAAATACAAGACCTGACGCTGCACTTAATGAGAAGAGAGAGAAACATGGCCATAGGGCCGTGCCAGGCGGGCACGGGCCGTGTTGATCGTCTGACTTCAGCTATAAATAGGGGTGCTTGGTTCCATTGCTATCCGTCCATTGGCAAACCACTTCTCTCATACTTGCCACCACTCCACCTCCACTACAACACCAACACCCACCACCATCATCCATCTTCCATCATTTAGAGTGTGTAGTAGTCTCGGGATCGAAGATCGATCGTAAGAATTCTTGTCAAACAAAGGTCATGCTTGGCTAAACTCTTACATCACTTGGTGAAGACAAAAATTTTATGTATTACTTTTTTATTTCCAATCTTTGGCTCCTTTTTATTTGGGTATGTATTAATGACCTTAATAACTAGTTTTTTTTATATTGAAGGCGAATTTATCTTACAATTCTTCATATGTTGTTGATTCACATATTCGTGTCTTTACGGTCTATATAAAACGCGTTAACTACTTGGAAGGAGGTTAGAAGGGTGGTTGGGTAATTTTATGTCTCGTTCACTGTATAGATCCTGAGAGAACCTGGTTCAAGCTTAATACTACTTCACGGTTTGGGCAGTACTGTTCGCCCTAGAAGAAAGTAGGAAACCGCTTGAATCCCTTATCTATAAACTACTATTAAAACTTTAAACCAACTCTGCGATGACTGTATCCCTGCTGACTCAGACCAAAGGGTTGAGGGTAACGTTGCCTGGAAGGGGGCTTACCACTTTTCACATTAATAACTTACTTAATTATCTTTCAACAATCCGACTTTGCGGGACTGTATCCCTTCTGACTCAGATCAATAGGTTGAGGGTAACGTTTCCTGGAAGGGACCTACTACTATAACTTAATGATAATCTCTTAAAATTCCCAAAGTGCGGAAATCATTAAAGGATACATAAAAGAGGAGTTGGAACCAGGTGATTCCTTCTTGTCTATTTTTTTTCTTATATTTTATTTTTGATTTTTAGTTTATCTTTTTATAATTTCAAAACCTTTTTATCAAAATTTAGTTAGATTAGACGTTAACGATGTCACACCCCCAAATTCCACCATGCGGAGTATCACCGCTTGGAGGCGTGACATGACCAGGATCGAGCCACCAATCATATTGAACAACGTATTTAAGTAAATAAGACCAACCACAATACAACTGGTGACCAAAAGGAAGTTAACCAAGTTCAATTTAAACAGCGGAAGCATAAGTCGTTAAACCAAAACATAAGTTCGTAGTTCATAAGTTTAAAGACCCAAAACATAAGTTTCATAAGTTCATAAAGTTTATTTATTGAGTACGGGACATAACGGTTCACATCCCACAACGACCACCTCCATATGCAAGCTCCAAAGCATCTAACGACCTGTAAGGCATGTAACAAAGAGTCAACAACAAAGTTGAGTGAGTTCACGTTTGGTTGTTTAGTTTTAAGTTGTTTCCAAAAACATGGTTTGTCTTTCGTTGGCTTAGTTTCCGTGGGGGTTACCCCGTAGTTGAAAGTATGAGTAACCAGTTCCTTCTTTATTACCCAAACCATATCCATAAACAGTGGGGGCTTCCCCATGTTGTAAACCACTAGACTAGATGTATATATATATATATATATATATGTGTCCTTCCCAATCCGAGGACAGAGGTACATATTAAATATGTTGGTTTAGCGCTGGTGTCCTTCCCAATCCGAGGACAGTGGTACGTAGTGAGTATGTAGGTTTAGCGCTGGTGCCCTTCCCAATCCGAGGACAGTGGTACGTAGGTTTAGCGCTGGCGTCCTTCCCAATCTGAGGACGGAGGTAAGTAGTCTAGTAGTGGTGAAAGTACAAGTTCCGTCTCAGCTATTTAATCCCATTCCCAACCACCGGGAATTCCATGCCTTAGTAAGGGTGTGAACTCACCTCGGTTTGCTCGGTTAGATTCTCAAATATAGCTAACAGTTAAGGTCGGTCACTCACATCCTAATATGATTACCAGTTAGTCATTTAGTGTTTTCAAATAGAGCACAAAGTTCCTACACGTATCTACTACATAACATGCATTCAGTTTAATAGTTCACGCTCATATAAACATTCCACCTATAGCTACTCAAGAACAAGCATACGATATTGCACATATTACTTTCATTGACATATAACGTGTTAGATCATCCTCAGATAACATACTCAACATTTAGACACGCAAATTACTACTTATGTCATTTCAACCTAAATATCCAAAACTGGGCTGTTTTCGGGCATTTTAATAAAATAGTTAACTTATTCCGAAAATTCCCAAATATTTACAGGATATCTTAAACGATCCAAATATTATTGTGTAAAAATCTCGGGATCCAATTCATTACCAATATTTTATAAAAATTCATTTTCCGGACTGCACTCAGATTTATCTTTTTCTGACTGCAGTCCACGGAATAATTTATTTAAAATTCATCGTAAGTCCGATTTACGAAATTCCAGTGGGAGCATTACAAATGCATCAGTGGTCATTTACAGTACAAGTTTCATGACCTAGTTCTACTCAGGTTTAAAGTTATGACTAGAAATATAACACCCATTTACTGCTGTAAAAACTCAGCTTTAGCTGTTGTTACAAATCGATCCTTTAAAAATAGCAAACGAAGTCCAAAAATTATGATTCTAGTGCCATTAGAACCGTATTTCGAAATACATAAATCTAGACTTCAGAAAATACATTTTCTGCTTTATTAAGGTCCGGTTACAGCCAGCTGAAGTTGGCTGTAATCACTAAACAGCCTCCGGTTTTCAGCTTTTAACATTCTAATGCGAGTTAAATTGGTTCCGTTAACATGCTTAGTGATCAACAACATTTCTAGTAATCAATATTAACAAGTAAATCATCAAGTAATCAATAACTAAAATCAAAACTACTTCATACTAACATTATTACATTATGTTTCATCTTGTTTCCTCATCTTTAAGTTTATGTTTCATGACTTAAGATTCATGTCTTTTAGGGTTCATGAGATTTCACTATAAAACAATCTTTAACCACTTAAACAAGATGAAAAATGAAAGGATCTAAGCTCTTACCACTAGCTCAAGGCTAGGGAAGTTCAAGTGAAGAAATGTGGTGGATAAAAGAAGATGAGAGTGGTCCTTCAACTTCCGAACACACCGAGCTTCGTTGTACACCTTGTAGCACCTTTGTATGCTTGTAGAATGGATGAAACAAGATTGAAGGTGATGGTAGGGTGGTGGTGGTTTCCAGCCGTGACCAAAAGGGAGAGAGGATAGTATGAGGGTGTTGTTTGAGTTAGAGAATGATGAATGGTGATGGACTTGTGGTTTAAATAGAAATCTTCCAACATCTCATTATCTAATGGTTACTATGTCCCTTAATGACCCAACACCATCCAATAAATAATTTAAAGAAATCAAGGGGGTGGGTACACCCCTTGTAACAGTGAGAATGAGGGGGGGGGGGGTGGTTAGGATGTAATGGTTAGTTGGGTTTATTAGTTAGGTTACAAGTGATTTAGTTTAAGTATTTAGAGGTTATGTAATAATATAGTGTGTTAGGGTGTTCGGGGACCCTAACTAGCTCAGAAAAATAAGAACAATGTGTTTGACAATATTTTTGTGTTCCGGGTAAAGTCCGGTTGTTCGGTTGGGTGTTGTTCCGTTAAAGTGCTAAATTAATCCATAAAGTGTCTTTTATAATACTTTTAGTGACACATTTAATTCCCAACACTTAGGGAATCATACATGACTATTTAGTAACTTTTTCTGCACAAGACTAGTATGTTAACAAGCACATGTAGGTATGACACAGTAATCAGAAAGTAGTTAAGTAATTCAGCACAGACATCAAGCACTTTAATAAACATTAATGAGTCGTACGGATACATGTAATTGTGAGGGTTGTCACAAACGATAAGCCGGTATTAAAAGCTCTTGTGTCCTTGGACGACCTCAGTATCTTGCCATCACCATTACGTCCGCGATGAGTGCACTTGCCCTAACGTGTGTGTAGAGTGATAGTGTTATAACGTGTTTTATAAATTTAAAAATTGAATTTGTGAGTAAAAAGAGCTAAATTATATCTTAAAAATATACTCACACCTACGCACGTCAAGATTTTGACGCCGTTGTCGGGGCACACAAGGATTTTGAGAAAGCTTAAAATTAACGGCCTAATTATTTTTATCTTTTCTTTTTAGGTTTTTCTTCTTTTTCTTTAAAGTTTTCAGTTTCTACAAAACTGACACGGGGTCGTGTGTGATCCACACGGGGCCGTGTCATATGTCCAGTAACCTTAAACTATTTTCTGCCAGATACAGACTGTAGCACGGGGCCGTGTCAGATCAGCAGTTTGTAGGAAAATAATAATTGTGACAAGTGTCAAAATTTCAGATGTCCGTACGATTATTAAACAATGATTAGTGCTTAATGACTGTGCTGAATTACAATTAATTACTTGAACTGCTTTATGATTATTACCATATACATACATATGCATCATATATTGCAAGTGACATATCATTATTGCATGCAAACTTTGTTGATTCAAATGATGCACGAAACACAGTTAGCACAGTTATCAGACAAATCAGAAAAATGCTGACGGAGTTTAGTAAATAGACAGACATTGTATTGAGGTACAGAATGAGCCAGAAACCAAGTATTACCACTAGTAGAATGTGTAGGAAAGTAAGGATCACAAAACTGCCTTCCTAGAGATAGTTTAAGTGCCGGAAAGTGCCTAAAACTCTCATAAACTGCAGAATTCTGCAGAATTCAGCAAAATTAAGCATTTAACACAATAATATCATGCAAAATTTATGTTTTATTGTCCACAATAACTTACAAAGTGTTGGGATTTGAAACTGCCATAAAAGGTGCTTCATACCTCGTGAAACTGCGTAATTCGGCACTTTAACGAACCGTAACGAACCGAACAACCGAACAATAACCGGGACATCAAAATTTGTCTAGAAGTAACGTTTTTATGATGTTAAGCTAGTATTGGTGGTAGAACACCTTAAAAATCATAAAAACACCTAAACACACTTAAACATACTTAAACCTTCTAGTTGCACTTTAAACCCCTAACTTCCAAAAATTTACATTTTACCCCCCTCACCAAATCCGGCCCCTATGGGCCCCACTTACCTTTTATTATTTTATTACCTCTTGTCCCCTTAATCTTATGCAAAAATCTTAATAAAGATTACTATGTTGGAAACTACTTTTATAAGAACCTTATGGTAGTAACTATTGTCCATTATCACAAAAATTCTCCATCTTCTTCCTCCTCTTTCTCTTTGGTCTCGGCTCAAACACCTCCACATACAACCATCATTTCCACTTCATTACAAGGCAATCCAAGGTGATCTAGAGGTGTATGGAGGCCATTTAAGAAGGTGTATGGTGCTAGAACTTGAAGGACCACCTTGTGAAGCTTTTAACCTCTCATTTTCTTCCTTGTTCATCATCTTCATCTTTGTGCCACTTCCCTAGCCATTAGAGCTAGTAGTAAGCTTCTTGATCACTAATTTAAGTCATGTTTATGTTATGTACAAGTTTCACCATCTAAACAACTTAACTTCTAATGTTAAAAATGAAAAGATCTAACATATTCATAAAGAAAATAAGTGATTACATGGATTTTTGGTGTATGTAATGATGTTGTTGGTGTTATATCTTGTGTTTATGATTAGATCAAGTATGTTAAAGCTTGGATCTACCAAGTTTAAGCATGGATCTTGAAGGATCCATGGTTAAACTTGAAGATGAACATATGAAGCATAATGTGAACTTGAAATATGAATTTTTATGCATAAACTTGTAATCTTGAAGTAATAAAGTGTGTGTAGAACAAATTTTTGAAACTAAAATTAATGGAAAGTTTGTTAAAAATTTAACATAAAGCTTGTTTTTGAAAGATCTAAAGATATTAAGCATGGATCTTGAAAAATCCATGGTTAAACATGATGTTAAAAATTATGATCTCTTTAATAAACATAAAAGTGGTTTTAGAACATGATTTACAAACTTTAAAGACTATTAAACTCATGGAAGAGCTGGTTAGTAAAATAAAGTTTCATAAAAGTCTGTTAAAATACTCAAGAACACTTATTTTTGGAAAGATCATCTTATGTAAAGGGTAGATCTAGAAGACTACACATTTTTAACAAGAGTCAAGTTCACCATGATGTTCATATGGAAAAATTAGTGTATGTTGTTGATGATTGTTGTTGAAAAATTGTTTTGATGTTGAAAAGAAAATAAACACATGTTTTGAAAACATGGGAAAGCTCCATTTTTAGGGGAAACTACGGCAAAATTTTCTAAAAATTAAAACTTAGAAAAATATTTCTAAACAAATATTTACAAGTATATTTTCAAACCATGGATTTTCACAAAAAGTTTGCCATAAATTTTGTTACAAAAATTATAAATATTGGAGGTTGGTTTTTATAAATAAAAGTGACTAAATATGTATTTAGGAAAATATATATTTAGAAGTCACCGTGTGTGTGATTATTTGTATATTATGTGTATTAGTTATATTATTTTAGGACTTGAAATAATATAACTCACCAAAATACCAAGAAGTTACAATCCAAAATATTACCAAAATTCAAAGAGAATGAACATATGAGTTATACCCAAAATACTGGACAAACCGAACAAATGAATATAACTCACAAAATATTCCGGAAAATTATTTACAAGTATATTTTGGTAATTGGTATTTTGGACACCAAGAGAATGAAAATGAGATTTACATAATTACTACAAAATATATCATATTTTGACAAAAATGAAATGTATTATTTTTGAGCAAGTAAAAATATATGTTTTTCTTGCAATTATTAGAAGATATATTATTTTTGGAAGAAAATATATATTTTCTCAAACTAACATGAAATACATTAGTTTTGGAAGAAAATATATTCTCTTAAATAAACTTTGAATATATTATTATTTGGACGAAAAATGGATTTATATATCTTTCTAAGTTAGACTTGAAAATATATTAGTTTTAAGACTTGTATGAGGTTTATAAATATTTTTACCAAGGGAAAAATTATAAATAATTTTTCTAAGTAATACTTCTTAAAGTATATATTTTGGAAGTATATATTGGTGTATTTTTATTAAAGATATTATTCCGGAAAGGTTAATACAAAAAGTAAGTATAAGGATATTTAATAAACACAAAAAATGCGTATTCTCGTACGTATAAAAACACTCCAGAATACGACACCGATACATGGAAAAAATACACAAGTATAAGAATACGAATACAAATACAAATACACCCATCCTTGGGAAGGATATACATATACAATACATAAGTGTGTCAAGTTAAAATATATTATTTTAACTAATATTCCAAAATGTAATAAATATAATTTAGGTTAAGATATTTATTATTTTGACAAATAATTATATACTTGGAATAACATTGATGACACAAACTGACATAACTCAAGACACTAATTAAGACCAAGGTTAAGGCACGACCTACCCGTCTAATGGACCGTAGTACGCATGTAGGTGGTCGTGCGTTCTAGAGGAAGCTTTGAGTTACATTGGATACGAAGAACGCAAAACTGTGAGTTCATGTTCCCCCTTTTCTTTTAACTGTTTTCAGTTTTATAACTTCGGGGGTGAAGTACATGTTACATATTGTTTACAAACAATTACAAATGGTATGATTAGCTAAGGAATGTACTGCTAGATCATGTGAATGGATAGGCGATTGACTTAAGACCATTAATCCTTGTATAAGGACCGAGGGGCATGAGTGATAGATCTATTGGGTGTTGCGAGCCCCACCCATGGGCCTGCGAGATGGCCGCATGTGGTGACTATGTCGTTCCGCCGGAGGGGCCGGTACGAAATACGCTTAAAGGGTTGCGTGCTTCCTATACCATATCACTCATATTAATGTATTAGCTACACATTAATTGATCTGTTTTCCTTGTTGCTTCATACCAGTTTACAAATACATACATACATACTTACAAATGTTTTCAAGGATACTCGTGCACACATACAAAACACACGAACTCGCTCAACTTTTGTTGATGTTTTCAAACTACATGTATTTCAGGAAATTAAGTATGGATCTGGCGGGCGTTGGAGTTTACAAGTCATGTCTCTAATAAAAGGTGTCATCCGAAGTCGAAGGGTTTGGGTTACGTATTTTATATTGGATAAGATACATGGCTCGAAACCTAGTTTGGTTGTGTCTTTTGTGAAGTCCAGTATGGAACTTTAAGCTTTGGTGGTCATGTGATCTAAACTTAAAGTCTTAGTTTGACATTAAACAATGACGGTTGTATTATTTTGAAAACTATCTATGGATGAACATCTTGGTTTTATCATATAGTTGTTTGTTATGGTTGAATGCAATGATATTAAGCAAGTCACACCAAAGCACGCTTCCGCAAAAGTCAGGGTGTGACAGTAATCCCCTAAGTTAATTGAGTTTTTTTAACTGGGGTTTGTATTTTGAATTGAAATGGCACGTTTCAAGAATTCAAGTACGGTAGGAAGGAAAATGGCGCAATTTTGAAAATTGGCCCGAAATGGTAAAAGTGTACAAACCACAAGGACGTAAATAACACTCAACTCAAAAATGAATTTAAATTTCTTTCGTTTTGATTAAATATAAACAAAGATTCTAGACGACTATACACATGGTGTATAGTTATTATAACCTAATTCCAAAATATAGATATTATTATGTAATGCATTTAACTAGATGCATAATTAAAGTTATTTGCATACAAAGGATGAGGGTTGACATATTTCTCTGTTGTAACATGTAAGCTTCTTGATGGTCTGTCTAAGTATACTTTTAAGAAGGTATACCGGAATATGAAAGAACCATAAATCTGTGAAAATAATATTTTTGATTATAAACCAGCAACGAAACTGATATTGTTAGATAAAAATAAATACTATGCAACTTACAATTATATTGCATTTCTAGAGTGCAGTTTAACCACAAGAGAAAATTGATGTTTATCATAAGCGAATGTAAGAATCAACATATGAAAGACTTGCAATTCAGACTTTTGTATATAATATAAACAAAGGGAGTACATACCTTACATTTAATCCAATCAATTTGTTTCAACACTCCACATAATGTTATACATTTTCTAGATCATTCGTGCTAGATGTTTTCTGTTCAAGATTGGACGATACATTGATATGATAATAGCATAATATAATCATACCACACTGACAGTACATATCACAAATTTGAATGCTTTCCATTGCATATATAATTTTAAAGAAGAAAACTAAGGTAATAAAAGTAATTGCAATCATAGCATGAAGGAATAAAAAAACGTCAACAAAGCACTGTTATATTTTAAAGCATTTTAGGACATTGTAGAAATAACAAAACTTGATTCTAGTTCTGGTCTAGCGTTAATAGGAAACTAAAAAACTTCAAAACATACCATACTGCTGCAAAATATAGACTATTTAGTTAAACAACCAAACATATCATTCTGATAGTGGCGCTTCGGATCAAAGTTGCATGATTCTTTTCATAACAAAGAACAAACAGACATCCACTCTCCAAACTAGCTTCGCGAATAAAGTTTTCTCAGCCTCTACATGCATACCTAATCTTACCACTTGCGGTCTCTGAACGCAATGCCATAGTCCTTGAAAACACATTGTCAGTTACAACGTTCATTTCACAATCTCGGCTAGGTTGATGTTGTGACAACCCGAACTATCAAGGTTAGTATCGTGTGATCTCGTATTTATGTTCCTCATTATTCTTCGTTCATAAGTGTGACCGTGTCAACCGTTGTTATGATAGGTACTATTATAATCCTGTTAAACCAAACACACATTATAACCCCGTCATACTATATGTTTTATATTTGGCCCGTGTATGTGTTAGACTATATGTTTTACTCGACCGCACCCCTTGTCGTTCTAACTATTGGGTCAGCCCAAACTCTTGAAGCCCGAGGCAAACATGAAGGAATTAAAAGCCCAAACCCGCCACCCTTGACCATTAGGTTGGCAGCTTTGCTATTTGTCTCGGCAGCCTAAGTAAATGGGCTTAAGACCATTTCGACCAAATGATAACCGCCCAAACCTTTATCATTTATGTATACGTATTATGTCATGGCTTAACATAAAATTCAAACAAAGAAACCTTACTCCTCTTAGAAACGAGACGGCAATGGCAAACCCCCCATCGGAGCTCTTCGATCTTCGAAGCATTACCTCTCGTGTCCTTGTATTTGATCGGTATGTTAATTTGCTGTTTCTGATTATGATTCTTGATTGATTACCTGCGTAAATGATTAGAATGATGATTGCTAGTTTTGTTGTTGTATGGTGATCATGTGTGACCTATTGGTTATGTGAACATGAGGATGGTTGTTAGTTATATTTGACTCATCTTGTTATAAACTAAATATAATCCGACTGCTTGTTATGATGCGATTGAAGGATTAATGATAAATGCAAATCTGTGCCGATGAATGATGCTCGAGGGCTTTAGGGTTTTGCAGAAGATGACGGCTGATCTGTTATGCACTCCGGCGAAACACATGGCCCCGGCGAAACTTGTGACCTCGACGAAACATATAGTGTTTCGGCATATGCAACTCGACGAAACATTTAGTGTTTCGTCGCTTTGGTATTTCGCCGAAGGGATCTTGACGAAACAGGGGATGTTTCGTCACCCTTATACTTGACGAAACATGATTGTATATTCAAAGTCAACAAGCCTTTTGAATGTTATCTAATTATTGGGCCGATAACAAATTGAATTGATCAAGGATTCACATGGGCCTGACACATATGTATTTTATAAGTTATTTCACGTGCTATACTGATTAGCTTTAAATGATATCTTTAAAACTTGGAAATCATATGCTACGTGTTTGAATTATAGACCTTTAATAACATGCAAATACAATTGATATCAATACATTGTCTGACAACAATGATTTATAATTGGACCAAATATTCGATAGTGGGCCGATGCTTTTAGTGGGCTGTTAGACTTAGATTGATATCAGTTAATTCGGTTGGGCATGCCATGATATTCGGGCCGCACGCACACACTTGTAGACGGACCACATATTTATTTGGGCTTTATGTTTTTGGGTTGTACATGGTTAATGGATTGTCATACAACATGCTTAACTGATAAGTCTAGTGTAAGGGGTGATGAATGTCAATACTTGTATTCTTGTGCACGGTCTGATGAATAAATGTGGAATGATACGTGCTGTGCTTGTATGCAAACTGATTGTTATGTGTAACTATCATAGGGCTTGGTTGACCACTTTTGTTAAACAAGTAACTAATCTTACCGAGCAAATCAAGGTGAGTTCACTGCTCTTTTTCCAAGCATGCATCCCGGGGAGGGACATCTGGTAAACGTTCCGGGGAGGAATGTCGGGTTAATGGGATGTTTGTTAATACTCGCATATCTATCAATCAAGTCCCTTCTACCGATTGTTTCCAGGGAGGCAACGGGGTATTAGTTAATAGCGCTATTTAGGTTTGGCAACCTCACACCGAACTGGGGAGGTCGGGAGTGAACTAATGATCCCAGTCTTGACCATTGCTTTGATAGAGGCAATGGGGTTAGGGCAAACAAACTGTAAGCCATCAGCGGTAAAAGAGTTATTACAACATCAAATCATCGAATATGTGAAACATTTTAATCTGGTAACTGGTATCTAAACACGTTAACAAACTTTGAGCTCACCAGTGTCGTCTGACACACTTGTCTGCATGCTTGCAGGTCCATAGGGTTATATCATTTGGAACTTGCTGTCTGGAAGGCTGGAGTGGTCATGGGTCGGGATACATGGAATCGCAACACAAGTCTAATGGTTTACGTATGCGTGGTTTATGAAACACTTAACAAATGAGATATGCTTCCGCTGTGTAAATGAATTATATGTAACGTTTTGTAATACCTTATGTTAATGAATGAAAGTTTTATTTA